>WHYT01015478.1:104556-120176 GCA_009806455.1 Tetrax tetrax | reverse complement strand
GTATTTCTGGGGAAAAAAAAAAAAAATGGATACTGCTGCTCCAAGCCTGTGGAAGCTCAGCACCTTCCTGCCTAGTTCTGCACCCTCCAGGAGAGAGGCTTACAGCAGTTGACCAAAGAGCTGCAAAGCCAGTGGGCTGAAATGGAAACTCAAGCTTGGAAATGGAAATGGAAATGGAAATGGAAATGGAAATGGAAATGGAAATGGAAAAGGAAATGGAAAAGGAAATGGAAATGGAAGTGGAAGTGGAAAAGGAAATGGAAATGAAAAGGAAATGGAAACGGAAAAAGAAATTGAAACTCAACTCAAGGCTGAGTGAGAGACTGTGTGCTCAGCAAACGGCAGAATGAAACCCCAGTAAAAGAAAAAAAATGCAGCATGAGTACAGCTTGTTGCACAGAATTGTGATTTATCTGCTTTTATTTTCAGTAGTTCCAGTGGCATCATGATGTAGGATTTTATAGCCTATTAAATCATGCCTGACGTTTATGGATATAGTTTAGAGTACATGCATTATGGATAGGCAGTAGCCTCTCCATAGCTGAGCAGCAAACAATTTCCACTCACAGGTCTTACTCCATCCTCATGCCCTTTTATAACTTTAGCTCAGAAACTGCCAAATACACCCCAAAGACAAAGATTTTGGCCAAGAATACGAACAATAAACAACTTTTCTATTCCTGTTGGGTTACAGATCATTCAGATTGCCCTGATCTAAAGCGGCCTTTATTTCTGTCATCTTTCCAAAAGCAGGTTGGCATCCAGAAGGGTTAAACTGTAGCTTCTTCACGCGGTGCGTATTCTGCCATCTCCGTCACAGCAAACAGAGCACCTTCTCAAAGGGAAGAGGTGAAAACCAGCCCAAGTCACTGATGATTTCTTTTGGTGCCTGTAGGGAGTGGCGTAATTAAGACCAGAAATTTGAGCTGACTCCAATATTACCTTGGGAGGTGACTAAGAAGAGGTGTAAAGGTGGGTGGACCTGGGTGCCAAAGCCTGACCTTATTGGGCCCAGCTCTGCATAGGTCTCCAGTGGCTATGGAAGGTTATGTTCATTGGTCCAACAGTGGTGGGATGGCATCATCACCACTGCTGCCCAACCGGCACCCCTTTCCACCCTCACAGGGGGACGGCATCTTGCTAGCCAGACCCGTCTTTGCAGCCACCGCCTGAGGAAAGCAAAGGCGAAGCCTTGGGCTGTACCAGTGGAGACAGGCTGAGCGGGCAGCCAGGAAGGAGTTGCAAGAGCAGGGAGGACAGCTTGGACAGGTCCTGTCAGCCATAGCAGAGGGAAAGGGAACTGTGAGGCAATAGGTGAGGATGGAAAAGGCCATCAGGAGAGGAGGGCCAGGATCTCGGCTCAGGAGAGGCCTCACCAGCATTTTCAGGGGAAGAGAGAGGGACAAAGTGATGGGAGGAGCAGCTGGATAGGTGACCTTGACTGGAAGGGAATTCAGCCTGCCACCCTGTTATCCAGAGGGAATGGCCCATGGACAGGGAGACTCCTCTGTGTCAGAGGACTATGGCACCGGGACCTTTGTGACCAGGAGGGAAGGCTTTGGCTGCCCAGGGAAGACAATTTTATACGCCAGGGGCTGAACACAGATTGCAATGGTCACAGCAACCACCGCGAGAGATAAAGACACGTTTAACTCTTAGATAGCATCTTACAAGCGGTAATTAAATTTTTACAGCACCCGTGTGAGGTAAGTCAATAATTATCACTCCTGTTTTGAAGCTAGGAGAGGAGAGAGGCCGAGCGGCTTGCCAAGGGCCAGGTGGTGAATCAGCGGCAGTGCCGCCATCACCAACCAGGAGCTCCTGGTTCCCAGCCCAGCCCACGAACCGCCGCAGCGGTGGCATGGCAGCCTCCCTGCTGAGAGATGAAAGCAAGCTGATTTCTCAAGCGCTTCAATGAGAGAAGGAAGGTTAGAAATAGCCTACGACTCTTTCTAGAGAAAGTGTCAGGGCTGAGGGATCATTTCAGAGGAGGGGAGCGGGAAAGGTGATGGTGGTGAAGTAACTATTCATACTAGTGGCTACGAAGGGAAGGCAGCTGACAAACCAGGGGAGGAAAATGGGTCAATAGAGAAGGTGGATTTTCTTGAGAAAGGCCTAGGGGAAAGGAGAGGAGGCAGCCAGAAAGGAAAGAGCAACAAGAAAGGTATGGGGAAGGAGATAAAGATCCAACAACAGTGTGCACAGCAGCATTTGAAAGCTGTTGCGTTAGGAGGCAGGCAAAGAAATGCCACTGAGCGTGGGGCCTTACAGTGCCTGGGCAATTACAACCATGCTATTGTCTCTTGCACAACAACTGGAGATCTCAGAGCCCTCCGCAGAGCCAGGTAAGCATCATTACCTTCGTTTCACCTATGGGAGAACCAAGGCTCGGAGCAGCAAAGCTGCTTGCCTATGGTCGTGCAGCCAGGCCAACACATTATTCCGGTTTAAACTATTACAATGAACGCAACTTGAAGCAGGAGTAAAACAGACAGGGACACAGTTCTCAGCGGCATAGGAGAGAAAAAGAAAAGAGATGACTGATGCTAGCTACCCTGATCTATTTTTTATAGCTTTGGAATACATAATGCCAAGTAAAATGACAGGTGGAGGCTGTGAGCTTTGGATCCCCTGTGCTTTAAGCTACAAGCTAAGGAATACTAACAGGCAGACACACCACCGTATGCACACGTGCAGAAATACGCATGCCCATAGTATCTCTGACTCTGGTGTTGGTGTGGTCTGTGCCCTTAGTCAAGTTACCTCCTCAATTTTCCTCCTTTCAGCAAAATTAAGGTTACAATTTGTACCTACAACTATAAAATGGAGACACACTTATACTCCAGAAGACTTTTGCAACACCAAGTACTCTTAGGTTCCCAAAGTGCTTTGAGATTGGATAGGATAGACTAGACTAGACTAGAATATTTCAGTTGGAATGGACCTATAATTGTCTGGAAGCTGCCCACCATCCTGTGGGGTCATTTGTTTGTGGTTGTTATGTGCCATAGGGCAGAAACTATACATCTGACAGCCTATGGCTGCCGCACCAGAAGGAGCATCATCTGAAAAATTAGAAGGCCAGAAAATAGCTGCCAATGTTACTGGTGGATTGCACTGTCTGAGGCAGCAGTGTTTTTAGGGCCTAAGAAAGTGAGACACTTTTGTAGAAGTTCTTCTTTATTTCAAAACCCACTTTTCCTCACCTCTTCTTCCTCCTTTTCCTCACAAGAAATGAAGAAGTTGCAGCTATTTTTACCTTAGTTTCAGGAAGGCAGAGAAGCATCCTCCAGAGTAAAGTGAGAGGAGAAAACCAGTGTAACACATCTGCTGAAGGAATCAGGAAAGAGCAGTATAAAAGATAAGGCCTAATTTTAGTAACAGTCTTTTGGTATTAACTTTTCCACTATTTATTTCAACTTCATCACCTCTTCTTCCTCAGCTACTCAGGAGCATCAGCGCCTCCCTCACCCCACCGCTCCCTCCTGGTGCAGAGGGCCTTTGCCCTTCAGCTGTGCAGTGCTACCACCCTCTGGCCACCATCAACACCACAGTCCTCCATCTGCAGGAGTGCCCTGAACTCTATCATCTGCCTTATACGTCTTCTCTGTGAGATAAATGCTGCCTTTCAGTGTACTCAGCACAGAGAGACAGTGATTTACGCCTTCTGATGCAGCTCTACACAACACCTGTTTTGGCCGCTTGCTTTTGCAATGAGACTTCATCTGGGTGAAGGATGCAAAGGTCCCTCTTCTGAACGTGTTGGTCCTTTGCTGGTCCAGCACATGTGGCCAGTGGGTTCATCTCCTCATGACTCCTTGTAAGGACACACTATCCACGTAAGAGTGGTGGCAGATTCCTATTTTGAGGATGTCTTTTGAGGGATGAGACATTCCTGGGTCATTTTGAGATTAAAGTGTTAGAATGGCACTTGACTTGATACCCTGAGCAAGACACTTTATCTTTCAGCACCTCAGCTGCACAGCTGTGAAATGGAGATTGTACACCTTAGCTCTTGCACATGGATGATGCCACCATGAATTCATTAATGTTTTGATTGCATGGGCACGAGGATATAAAAATGCCAAATTGCGTAGCAGTCCGGCCATGTCATTCCGTACTGACGCTGCCAAAGTTGAGGCTCCTGCAGAGATACTTGTCAGTGGGGGCAGCTTCTGCCCATCAGAAGTTGCACTGAGACTGCTAGCTTCATTTCCCAAGAGCAGCAGGAAGTTATGAGGTGGGAAGGACTGTAAGAATAAAAAAGAATTTGTGACCAAAGCCCGAAGTACTTGAAATATGAGAGCTATTTCACATACTGCTACTACATAGCAGACTGAACTTATTTTGCTGAAAAAAAAATCCCAACTTTTCATATTTTATGCAAGAAAGTATGCATTGAAAACAAGCATAGAGATAAAAACAGTCTCATAATCAAAAAATGTGGCTTCAAAATTCAAAGGGTACATTCCAGCATGATGCTTTATTTTTGTGGCAACCAAACCACATTCTTTTTTTTTCAACCGCTTTCGGACAAGGAAGTGTGAGGAGTGTAAGTGACAAAGCACTTTCCTGCAGAATCACACCAGCTGTATAGCTCCTTAGCAGTCATGGAGGATCACTCTGGCCACGTCCTGTTTGAAGGAGCAGTGAAAGCATCCATTGTTCTTTATTGTTTCCTTGTTACAGCCTCTGCTTACAGGCGACAGGTCGGCACACCCTTTCCTACAAATGTTGTGGGTAAGGCTGCAAGGAGAGCTTTGACTGTGTAGTACTCAGTGGGACTTCACCCAAACTCCTCATATGCTCTCCAAAATCTCTTTGAAGATGCTATTAGGTTTGTGACAGCAGCATACAGGATAACGTTTCTGTGACCCTGTAAAGAACCTGGTTCAGTAAGATGTCAGAAATGGCCATTTCAATCAAGTAAGAATTTAGCTGTCCCAGTAAGTCATTTAAGCCTATATGTAGATTTCTCTATCGGTAGAGCAATTCATGTTGGAAGTGTGGGGATTTTTTCCCTTGATGCAACAGAATGCTACAACCTTTTGTGTGGACACTGATATTGCAACGGAAGTGCATTCACAGTGTATGGTCTATTATTTGCCTGATAATAGCTATATAGGCATTAGTATCTTTATACGCATTTGCAAATTTGTGCTAGAAGGTTAAAATACTGCCTCAATGGCACGGTGAAGTCCTACAATTTCTATGTGTAGACAACTCCTGAGTGCCAGCAACGCTATTTCGTTTTTTAGGTTCGAAGTGTGAGGACTGTTTAGAGCCCTGTTGTATCTTACGAACAGTGTCTCATTTTGTAGCAGTTGATGTGTCCTTGGGAAAAGGAACTATTCTGTGGTCCCCAGCCTGAATTCCCCACCAGAAATGAGTCTGCTCCAAACAGCTGACAAGAAAAAAAAAAAAATCAGATCTGGAGTTGCTAGTACCGTAAGTTCTCCCTGATCAAGAATCTCTTTTTTAAGAGAGTATCTATCTGTGTAGTCCTGTGGGCCTGGCATTAGAGAGGAATGGAAATGGGGACAGGTTTCTTACGTTCTCCCCCTTCTAGGCCTGGGAAAGTCTCAGAGAGCAACAGTTCCCAAGCAGCCAATTTCCATGTTGTCATATTCAGATAACGTGCTTGCAGGTACTGTGGCACTCCAAGACTTCCTCAAGAAGAATATAAAAACTTAGGAACAACTATACTGGCTCAGACCAAGGATCCATCTAGTGCAGCATCTAATCTCCAGCAAAGTCCATAAGCAGACACCTAGGGAAGAGTTGTGTAATAGGTGAAGCATGGAATGCTTCCCCTGAGTTACTTTCCAGGCTTTGACTCTTTTCAGTTCAGGGCGTCTTCTGAACCTCATGTCATTTGTCAGTAAGCCTCAGAGGACTTTTCTTCCAAGTAGTTTGCTAATTGTTTCTTGAGCTCCTCTAAGGCTTTTGCATCCACCGCATGCTTTAGCGAGGAGTGCCACAGTTTTACCAATATCTGCATGACCTTCACCTCATGGTGGTGAAGAGTAGCTTTTTTCTCACTCTGTCCACAGCATTTATGGTTTGTATAGACCTCTATTATACCCTTCTGCCCTTTCCAGGGACACCAGAGATACTTCAGCGTCTCAGTCTTGCCAGGAGGAGGTCTCATTACCAAAACTTGCTGAGCTGAAGAGACATAAACACAAGCACTAGTTCATCATGTATTGTGGCTTCCACACTGGGCAGCCACTTGCATTGTGGGAAGAAAAGTTTCCCAAACACAATGATAGTTTCATGCACAGTTGCTATTCACTGTACCAAGGCCACTGTACCGTCTGTATGTTACCTCATATATAACAGTATATTCTAAGTAAGGTTTATGGTTTCCAACAGGTGGATGTGGATATACTGGAGATCAATACCAGGCTCACTTTTTACAAATTTGGATCACTCCACAAGGAGCACAGAGACTCTGGTCACCTGTGACACATACAAAAAGAAATTATTTCTTTCTTTAAAAATACATTTATCTTTCCTCCTCTTCTAGAAGAGGGCCTTTGTATAGATGTGTGAATTCTCTATGCTAGGCTGACATTAAAAAGTGCTTTACTTAAGTTCACAGATATAAATTAATCTCTATTCATATGTGAATGCCAAACAGCTCACAAATTTCCCCCCTTTGAAAAATAAGATAAAAGCCCAGTAGCATCTCTACACTTCTCAAAAATAAACTGCCCCTTTTTTAACTCTCATCTACCCTCCAGTCCATAATCAAGTGCTCATTTATTTAAAGAACAAAAACAAGCAGAAAACACCACATCTACTGTGCCCACCATTTTGCTATGGAAATGTGCTCCCCAAATTAAAAACAAACAACTTCCAAAACAGCAGCTGTTGACACATCAGAACTCGTCTTTCCCTTTTTCACCTCCACCCACGAGAGTGATCCTGGCTACTTGCCCAGATAAAGAGGAAGGCATGGCAAACTGAGGCATCTTGCAACATGCTTTCCAATAGCCAAAACTGGCTCGTCACGGGCTGTGAAAAAGAACAAATCTCAAAGGTGAAGGAACTTTCTACAAGTACCGTGTTTTACCTTTGGTTCCTCTCTGGCGACCAAGAGCAAATGTCTGTCTTTAGGTGATAACATTTGCGGCAGTAAAGTTCTTTACTCCATGGTTTGACTTGAGGGGCACTGCTGCTTAAGCTTTTTTCTAATGTTGATCATATGATGCCTTAAATAAAAAAAAAAAAAATTAAAAAAAAATCCACAACATAATCATCCAGTAAAGAACGTTAAGTTCATCAGTAAAATATTTCCTGTGCTGCAGCTTATTTTCTCAGATGATGTGTGTTTCTTTTCAGAGACAGATATTTTACTTCATTTGTTATATTTGATGGAAATTACAACACCTATTTGTAACCAAGATAAAAGATTGTATTCTCTTGTTCCGTGACTCTAAATCTCTCATCAGCTGAGTGGATAAAAACATGCGTAAGTCCGAATGACACATCCTCATGCTACACAGGTAGATCTTTCTTCCATCAAAACCTGCCCAGACAGCAAAGGTGAAGAGGGCATGTCCTAGATGTCCCCCATTGATACACCTTGCCACAAACGAATGTCCCAAGACGCAGAGAGTCCTTTCTCAAATTTCCTTACAAGCTGCAAAACTTCAGAATATTTTTGCAACAGTAGTAATGTTTTGGGTTTTGGGTTTTTTTTCTGTTCCCCAGCAGCTTGTGTAGTTTCTAAAATAACTTCATCTCCAAAGATCCCAAATCAACAGGCTGGCTCCTATATTATTTGTTGAGCCCCAAATCTTTGTAGCTGTCTGCCAGCCAGCAAGCCTGACCAACACAGCTTAGGGGAAAGGAGGGGGAAAATCACTACGTATTACAGTTTAAAAATACTAAAACTGTAATGAGGAGAGTGAGGAAAATCAGAAGTCCAGGCTTCCTCCCTAAAAACACTTGCCACCACCTGGCTCTATTTAAACGGCCTCATTTGATATCAAGTGCCATGTTATCATACAAAAAAAAAGAAGCTGATTGAAAGGTTGCTTCCTAGTTTGCGTGAGAAAGAATTCAAATCATCTAGAACACCAGAGGTCTGTGCCATAGGTGCTTGACAAGTGAGAAGAGTTTCTGCAGTTTGCTTGAGGAAAAATATTTCTATGGATATGTGTGTGTGCTCAAGAGTGGGAAAAAAAAAAAGTTTCACTCCAATTGAAAATAAAAATCAGAAGATTACTTTTAGGGGATTTTTTTCACATCTTTTCCCAATCAAAAAAGATTAAAAGATTTAAAAAGTGAGTGGGAAAAGCCCAAACCTAAAAAATTTTACTGAATTAATTTAACTAAAAATATCAAGTGATTTAAATCAGTTGTGAAAAAAAATGGGGATATTTTGAAAAAAGTAAGAACATAAAAATAAAATTTAGCTGCTCTTTTATGAAATAACACTTTGAATTCTTTCAGAGGCTAAATGGCCAGCGCCAAGACCAGCAGAGTCCTATTGGACTCCCAGGGAGAAATAACATCTAACTGCACATACAGGCTGCTGCAACACGTGGATCTCTATGGCAATAGAGAACCAGCTTGTTTCATAATTTAGCATTTTAAAATCCAGATTGTCTATAAATCTTTAGTTTATAGATGGTTCAGTGACGGCAAATGGAAGTTACCTCAAGCTGTTTGTAAAAGAGTAAGTTACATGGATCTGTGAAGACTCTCCTCAGGTGTACAAGAGGTGATTTCTCTGTCTGCTAGGACTGTTATGAATTAAATTTGTCTTAGGGAGCGAGAGATAGCTTATGAAGGAAAATGCTGTAATCTTATGTAATTTTCTAGAGAAGGAAAATTAAACCAGCTGATTTTGTCACGGTATTTTAACCTATTTTGCATATGAGCGAGTCTAATTCAATGCGCCTCCTTTAATAAATTTATTGTTATTCAGTCATTTAAATTATGACCCTTGCCTGTCTACACTGTACTCTCCCCCCTCTCTTCCTCAGGGGCATGATATTAGCTTTTCTGAGGCAAAAGCATGGACACAAATGAGAATAAGTGTGCAGGCAAGAATCACAGCCCCAGAGGTGAAGTCCTTCATAACCGTGTCTTCTGATCTCTTGAGGTTATGGTCACCAAAGTTGTGTTCTGGTCCACATAACGGGACAGGAGCCAAGTCCCTCCACAGTGGGTCACTTTGGACGTGAGGGAGGTTTCTTATCATCCTGTCCCCCACGTGTGTCTGTGACTGCCCTGTACAACTTCTGAGCCACCATGTGTGGTGGGTCAGCAGGTCTGTGGTCACCAGCACAAGACGAGGTGGCTCCTGGAAAAAAGCAGAGAAGCAGCAGCAAAGGCTGCAAGAGGGGCTGATAAAATAGGGGCATGAATTTCATATTTACCTTGCAGAACTTGGCAGGTCTCTGCCCTTGAACCTTGAATTAATTGCAATGGCTCTCCCAACACTTACTTCGGTATTTGCCGAGGCCCTAACTGGATTGCAACATGAGGAATGTACGCATACCCTGATGCTATAGATAATGAGGAGATAGATCAGGCATGCGCATATTTCGTGTTCCAGCATTGTTTATGCTGAAACATGCCTGTCTGTGGGAGGACTTCTTTGGCCTCTTTGCACCAGGTGGAAAGCACAAATCTTTGATCTGAGCTCAGGAGCTGAAGCAGTTTAAGATGCCTGAGCAGAGCGTGTGCTGATGCAGTGTGATGAGGATAGACAAATTCACGTGTCTGACAATTTTACAAAAAATAGCTTTATTACCTGGATGCAGTGAGCCACAGTGGGTGAAGCACCCAGCTGGGCAATTTTTCTCCAAATGGCAATGGACAGCTGATAAAATACACGAGAACATTCCTTGGTCCTTTCAAATAGGTGCATGATTTTAAATCAAAGCTGCCATTTTGCCCACTGCTGTTCATAAACTCACCCAATGTATCTGGAGGCATTGGTCAACCCCACAGTGCCAGACTGTACAACTGTCCCACTGTCATCAGCAGTGTGGTACTACAGTACCATCCTTACCTCCATGGTCCCATAGAACACAAAAGCTTGGGGTTTAGTGCCTTGCTGGGGGAATTTGCACACATGAGTTCAGCTCTCCATTACAGCTTTCTCACAAATCATAGATGAGAATAGTGGTAAAGCAGCTGAGCATGTACAGATGAAAAAGGCAGCACGGGAGCTAGATATTATCATTGCGTAGGAGAAAAGGTTTATTTTGTCACTTAATTTACCACCCTCAGAGACAGAAATTCAGAGTGCACATGAGCTATAATACAACTAGGCCACATGATTTGAAAGGTGAATGTGTTTATATGGATCTGACAGGTGTTAATGATGGCTTTCAATTGCAAAAAGAATCCTGGAAGAGAAATTGCTTGTTAAACAAGTTCAACAGCATAAATGTTTTCTAACAGCATTACTTTCTGGAGCTAGGTGTTGCAAAATATAAAGTGTCTTGCTACCTTTATTTAAGAGAAGATCCTTATGAATGTGATAATCTTTTAAGGTCCAATTTTATCGTATAATGTGCTTTAACCCATGTTTCCTATGTATGGTTCATAATGAGATTAGTGGAGTGTGAATCTTCATGCAATTTAAATAAATAGTCTCTTGAGTGTCTGGCATTAGCAATATATTGTTCTGTATTTCCCTACAGGCACTGATGTTGCATCTCGTAATTGTAAAGTATTTATCTATGTCATATCACAAAGCATTTGATTTAATTTTAAATGGGAGAGTTTCACCTTTTCTTGGTTTTGACCATCGTATAATTTGGTTAATTACAATTTGTTGGATATTTTTTTTTCCATTTGCCACAAAAAGGCCAAAGTCTTTAGTTTAGTGTTTCAAAAGTAGCCATAGAGAGTGGCCATTGGTATAGCACGTGAAACTGGCCCAGCACAGACTACTGTTGTAACGTCAAATTTACCTCATTAATCTTGTCTTTCTAGACTTAAATTTATTAATTTCACATTCACGCAATCTGAATTATTAATTCCCATATTAATATTATTACATTTTTTTTCCAATACTAGGATATTTCCTAAGCTTCCTAACTCTATTGACTCATTCAGTACTGGTCAGTTCTTAATATGGCCAAACAGAATTAAAAATAGAAAAAAATCCACACCAAATTCAGATCTCCTTTCCTTTCTCAAATTGAATTTAATTCTACTGTCACCTTTACTGATGGACATCAAGAAAAAAACCCAATTATTTAAAACAATAGAGCTGGGAGGTCCAAATCAATTGTCTCGCTATCATTTTGTGGCATTGAGAGGGGAAGATCTTGCTTTAGTGACTGGAAGTTAATCTCATCTTACTGCAGATGTCTGAAATGGGTCAGAGATGCAGGCAAACAATCTCTTTGTTTCTACTGCCTATAGCAGGAGTTTAAGCAGTTAGACACTGTTGTGCAAACATATATTCCAGGCTGTCCCATTTGTGCTCACAGCGTATTTGCCTTTGCTTCGTATTACTGCTGCAGGGGAGATGGACCTCACAGCTCCAAGGCTGAAAATATATCCAGCAGATCAAGCAGTGCTGCTGGCTCCCTGTGATGTGCAAACAGTTACAGAATCATGATGTCTATTCCAATAAGGCCAGTGACTTACCATAGAAGGATTTATATCGGCATAAAACTGGAGTAAACTCCAATAACTTCATCAGCCCCTACCTTTGTTGTGATTATCTTCTCCACCTCAGTGCATTTCATAGGATGTATAGATTTCCCTTGATAATTCCTGCACGAGGCTCCAACAGTTTGAGGCTCAATAAGACCAGCTCCTCCAGAAAATGAATATCCCTTCTTGGCTCAAAGCCCTCCCAGCGTGAGTTAACTCTTCCACATCCTAGGTAAGTGTCTGCTATAGCTCATTGCCCCGCTATTAGAAACCGTAACAGTATCATCTTGATTCCCAGGAATATTCTGCTGGTGAAACAGGTATAAAGTTTTTTTTTTTTCTAGAATTCATTGTTATTCTTGTAGTTACTACAACTAAACAAGAACTGCAAAGGCATTGTGTCACATTACAGAATGTATTTTTTGCTAAGGCACCGCCACGATGGGTTTGACTGTGCTAACAGTCCCCGTCATTATCAATCATGATAATGGTTGATCAGTGATGAAGGGTTTGCTCCCTGTGTAGGCACTTGCTTAAAACCAGCAAGCTCTAAAACATCACCAGCAAAATTTACTTTGTGATGTTTCTTTGCCAAATGAGGGATCTGTGATTAACCCGCCCTTCCCTGCCTCCTGCTCTAAGTGCTCGTAACTCTCCACTTCAAGCCCAATATGGCAGCCTGCCTCTGTCCTGGAGCCAAACGAAGTGACAGAGCTGGGGAAGAGGAAGAAGAGGAACAGACCTTCCTCTTTGTGTAACTGGATGGCCTGGCCTTCGGCATGTGGCCTGGCAGAGGGGACAGTCCCTTCCTTGTTGTATGGCTGGGTCAGGCATGAGCCCTTGTCACATGTATTGATTCTGAGGTTGCTTCTCATCAGATGATCTGGTGTGGGGATGTGCCACCCAGGATGTGGCCCAGTTAGCCGTTATCCTCCTCCACAGCCTTCACATCCATGCATCTGCCCCTGTTGTGTTTGCTGGGGTTTTTTTGGTTTGTTTTTTTTTTTCTTTTTAACTTTCTTGTTTTGCCTGTGAGAATGAGTATTTCCATGCCTTTATCCACAGCTGTTATTATAATTTAGTTTAAAGCAAGAACCAAGTTTCTCAGGTAATTGCTGGGCTGTAGAACTCGAGGCTCTAAGAAAAATAAATAACCATGGCAACTGATTGACAACAGATCCATGGCTTCTTTTAACACTCTTAAAGAAATATAACTAAAGCCTTAGAGGGGATTTTTTTTTTTTTTTTTGTTTTCTGACTCCTCATCTAAATCAACTGCAAATTCTTTGAAGCAACACCACGAAGGCACAGACCTCTTGAAGCACAGCAAGTTCATTTCGCCTGTGAGAGAAAAGGTACACACACTTGAGAGGACCAGCTGGGGCTGGCACAAGTGACAAAGGAGGAGGAGGGTTTGGGCAGCAAACTTAAAGGGCTCTGTGCCCAAATAAGATCAGATAGGCAGGGCTGAGGAGCTTGGTTGCATGTGACTCCTCCTCAGCTGGAAAAGGCAGATGCTAAGGAGACTTTGCTAATTTCCCCTGCCTGGAATCCTGTAATGAGCTCAGAGCAGAATAGCAAAAGGGCACATCTGTTAGTCTCTCCTAAGCTGGAAAGGGCTAGAAGCCAAGAGAGATGTCTAGGGGCTAATTTACTGGCCTGTCTACAGCATAGGAGAAAGTCTGAGCCTAAGAGAAAGTTCAGTGCATTCTATCTGAGAGCTGAGAAAGCTGGTGAATGTCACTAGGAGATTAAGGGTGATTCAGCCGACGGGACAGGAGAAAGGTTTGTTTCCTTCATGCAAATATTCGTTTAGAACTCTAGTCGCTCATATCATACACATTCAGTGCTGCAAAAGTCTATGTTCATCCACAGATGGGATGTTAAAAAATATGCTGCTTTGGCATACGGCGCCAGCCGTGAGAGAAACTGCTGGATGCAAAGCCTTCCTGCCCACTGACAGGCAGAAACAATCTGAGTCTGGACAGTGCCTGTCATGATGGCACTATCATGACATCTAGAGATGCCCAGGGCACTGCAGGTAATGGAGATGCTGCAACCTTGTTAGTGTAGCGATTTAACTGGGATAATGTCTTTCCATTCCCAGCAAGATTAATTAGCCAGCGCATACGGACTGTATCTGCTACTCTCAGGCAATGTAATACTAGTAAATGCAGTGTCCCTGAGACTGCTCTTTGGCCCTGCTGCCAACTGGCACGGGACAGCCAACAACCACACTGTTAAGCTCACCTCTCCAAATCAGCCTAATCGCACCCAGACCTCCTCTGAGGAGTGGTCCCTGGCCCATATTAACTCCTGAACCACACCCAGGCTTTGCTCAGGAGCATGCTGGGTGGTACAAACCAAAAGGTGGCACCAAGGACCACTCTAATATCTGAACGGGGTAGGTGACTGTTCCCATAGCTGGGGATGTTCCCTGACACTGTTTAAATTGCTGGTATAGGCACAGCCACGGTGGCTGCTCTTTGTAGTGCTAATAGGCACTGAACTGACATGACCAGTGAGCCTCTGATCCTGAATGGCCCTGCTGCTTTCATGCTCCATGTGACAAACAACAAGCAAGGACAACTTTCCATGTAGCCATGGGATGCTCACAGCTGTGGGAAAGTGCTATTTAAGATTTGCAAAAAATCTAGAAGGTTTTGAAAACAACTCTAAGTATGTCTTTAGATATTTAGGTATATAAATATACGTAAAAACTTGTCCAACTGATGACCAAATCTAAAGGAAAACTGCAGAAAACCTGAAAACTGATTCCAATTTTATGCCGCAACCTTAATCTGCCCTACACTACACTGGCTTGGTGATTTCCTATATTCCTGAAAAACAGCACTGCCTTTTACTCTAGAGTGAGTGCTGCCATCATCTCAATGTTGTCTTCTTCTCTCTCAGCTTTTTGTCCATTCTAACATGTGTTCCTACACTAATTTGCCACATTTTTATTTCCTGTCATTTCAGCCTCCAAAGAAGAGAGCGTTGATAATATTTTTCAGGTAAAATGCAGATTACTGCTACATTATCCTCAGAACAAGCTTCAGCATCTCGGAACAGTCAAGAGGTTTCCAGGACTGGTTTGCAAACAATTACCACACTCTTGTTCTCCATCAGTCACCACAGCATAGTAAAACTTGTCTGACATCTTTTATTTTTTGACAATATCTGATTCAGACCGAAGCTTCTGCTTTTGCCTTGAAGTTGGTCAACCATACTTCATATTTTATGAGAGAAAGATTTGCATATTTAAGTGGTTTTGGTTTTGAATCAATGGTCTCTGATCGTTCTTTCTATTAATCTTTCTGTTCATTCAGCCTTTAGGGAAGTACTGACCTCCTCTGTTATACTGTCACTCTGTGGCCTTACAGCACACAGAGTGACAACTGCGCAAAGCTTTTGACTGGAAGCATCACTGCTCTACACTCAAAGATTGGACTTTCAAGATGTTGTTGGCCTCAACATGAATATGGAAGAGGGTGGAAATTTGCCTGCAGAAAAAGACACCCACTTCTAAGCATCTGTCAGTCTGTACGTGTGACACAACTAGCCTGAGGTAACAGGATATTGAAGACATCTGCCTGGGTCTGGTGGATACAGCACAAGGTCTGTGGGAGACTCAGTAACCTTCTGTAGCATTGGCTGGAAAGCTGGTGGATATGGCATGACATCTCAAGTGGCCCAAGATGAAGAAACTGAATTGCACTCCTCATCAATACGGTCAAGGGAGCCTAGAGAGCCGTTCAGCTCATACTAAAGCAGACTCTTCATGGCTGATGAGCTGGGTCACCCTCTGGGATCCTTCAGTTGTATCATCTAGAACAATATTGACTATGGAGACCAAGGGAGCACAAGCATCATGCACACTTCCTTGAACTCAGTCTTACCTACAGAGCCTTGTTCCTTATCCTACTCAAGTCAAGCGGAGCTGCACAATGTGTAAAAGGCCTGTGTCAACTACTGTTGTGAAT
>WHYT01015478.1:66741-93657 GCA_009806455.1 Tetrax tetrax | reverse complement strand
TTGAAAACAACTCTAAGTATGTCTTTAGATATTTAGGTATATAAATATACGTAAAAACTTGTCCAACTGATGACCAAATCTAAAGGAAAACTGCAGAAAACCTGAAAACTGATTCCAATTTTATGCCGCAACCTTAATCTGCCCTACACTACACTGGCTTGGTGATTTCCTATATTCCTGAAAAACAGCACTGCCTTTTACTCTAGAGTGAGTGCTGCCATCATCTCAATGTTGTCTTCTTCTCTCTCAGCTTTTTGTCCATTCTAACATGTGTTCCTACACTAATTTGCCACATTTTTATTTCCTGTCATTTCAGCCTCCAAAGAAGAGAGCGTTGATAATATTTTTCAGGTAAAATGCAGATTACTGCTACATTATCCTCAGAACAAGCTTCAGCATCTCGGAACAGTCAAGAGGTTTCCAGGACTGGTTTGCAAACAATTACCACACTCTTGTTCTCCATCAGTCACCACAGCATAGTAAAACTTGTCTGCCATCTTTTACTTTTTGACAATATCTGATTCATACCGAAGCTTCTGCTTTTGCCTTGAAGTTGGTCAACCATACTTCATATTTTATGAGAGAAAGATTTGCATATTTAAGTGGTTTTGGTTTTGAGTCAATGGTCTCTGATCGTTCTTTCTATTAATCTTTCTGTTCATTCAGCCTTTAGGGAAGTACTGACCTCCTCTCTGTTATACTGTCACTCTGTGGCCTTACGGCACACCAACTGCGCAAAGCTTTTGACTGGAAGCATCACTGCTCTACACTCAAAGATTGGACTTTCAAGATGTTGTTGGCCTCAACATGAATATGGAAGAGGGTAGAAATTTGCCTGCAGAAAAAGACACCCACTTCTAAGCATCTGTCAGTCTGTACGTGTGACACAACTAGCCTGAGGTAACAGGATATTGAAGACATCTGCCTGGGTCTGGTGGATACAGCACAAGGTCTGTGGGAGACTCAGTAACCTTCTGTAGCATTGGCTGGAAAGCTGGTGGATATGGCATGACATCTCAGGTGGCCCGAGATGAAGAAATTGAATTGCACTCCTGGTCAATACAGTCAAGGGAGCCTAGAGAGCTGTTCAGCTCATACTAAAGCAGACTCTTCATGCCTGATGAGCTGGGTCACCTTCTGGGATCCTTCAGTTGTATCATCTAGAACAATATTGACTACGGAGACCAACGGAGCACAAGCATCATGCACACTTCCTTGAACTCAGTCTTACCTACAGAGCCTTGTTCCTTATCCTACTCAAGTCAAGCGGAGCTGCACAATGTGTAAAAGGCCTGTGTCAACTACTGTTGTGAATTCTTTTTTATAATCTGTCTTATAATTTCCCCCTGTACTCAGCACTGGTGAGGCCACACCTCAAATACTATGTGCAGTTTTCTATTTAAGTGATGGTTCAATAGAAAAAAGTGCAACAAAATCCCCACCATTCTTTTTTCCTGTTGGAATCACCAATACTAACTTACCTCACTCCCCATCCTGTTTCTGATCCCAGCATTCTGTATCTTTACACCTTGTCTCTGCTGACATTCAGAGGTGGAACTGAAAGCATCCTGGAGCTGGTAAGATCAGAGTGCAGCAGTATGTAACCTCCATGCAATTTCTTTCCAAGCATGAGAGTACAGTCCACCTAGAGAAAGACATGATACTATATTTTATTTTTAAACCTGTTGTTGTTTGTTAAACTACTATTTGGAATACCAAAATCATCTAGCTGCCCTTTCCTGGAGGCAGAACTCTTCCAGAACAGATGGAATAGGATTAAACTAAGTGTAAAGCCTTAATCACTTATGAATGTTGCACATCAGTAACAGGCTTTCTTAACAGGGACTTGTGTCCTCCAATAAACAGAAGCTTGTGTATCACACAGGATAAAAAAGCCTAAAGTCTAGGAAAACTGTCTCCAGCCAAGACCAGAGGGATTTTGTAATTAAGCTTAAGTTGTGAATGTGTGTCAGCAGTCTCAATATGGAAGACAGTATTTCTGTGTGGTCAGTGTAAAACAGTTTTATGAAAGTGAAGAAAGAGCTGAATAGGCATTTATTATTTACTCTCTCAGGAGGATCAGTAATGAGTCATTAAAATGTTAGTTACTGTTTTAAAGTTTGTCCACTTTAAATCAAATTAATAAAAATTTATCCTTAGAAGCACAATCTCTTTTATATGTAGAGACCGCTAGGACAACCCTGCTACTCTTTTTCCACAAGTCCTTTGCTTTCTTAATTTCATTTCTGTCCTTATTTCCAAGAACACTGCAGAAAGTCTCTGAGGCAAACTGCTTTTTTTCTAAGAGCTGGAGGATGGAGTTGTTCAGTCATTAGCATTTGTGGAAGAGAAGGAGAAGAGCACTGACCAAAGCCAGGAAATTCAGAATTCATATGCAGAGTGAGTCTTCAATTAGAAAACCCCTTGTTCAAACTATTCTCAATCCAAGTACCTCATTTAACTGGTCTTCCTCTAGCTGCCAGCGTTGCAAAGTGAAAGTTTTGCATCTTAATTTAATGATATTGCACAGACAAAAAGAAATGCCAGAAGTCAGAAATGCAATGGACTTAGCTTGGTCTGGGAATCAGGAGAACTGGCTTGCCAGTTGTATAGCGCTCATTCTCTGTCTTTTTCTACACCTTTTTTTTTATGTGTGGCTGGTACTAACTCTGCTCAGTAATGTCTTATCTGAAGTTTTGCTCTCCTAGTTGAACCCCCTCCAGAGGTAACTTCACTGGCTTCAAATTATGTTCTGTAAACTGTTCCTGTTAAACTCACAAGCTGAATCTGGAACTCTAAAAAATTAAATACTCTGCAAAATTTTAAGTTACAGTTTTGGACTGTTCTGCCAGCAATTTATGCATTTCATATAAGCTATCAATTAATCAGCAAATTAAACTAGGAACTAACTTCCCTATCACTTTCCCTGCTTTTGGCAGTTGGCAAAATGTGCTTGTAGAAGGTCTGGTTTTTCTTTCTCTGAAGGACAGTATACCAGAGGGACCATCAGTCTCCTACTAATGGTGTAGATTTTCCTGCTCCATTTTCAATATTATGGTGGCTTTCACTGCTTTCTTGGCATGCCTTTTGTTTATACATATAAATTGATTAAAATTTTTCTTTTTTTTTTTAATCTTCAGCTGGATACCTATATAAGCATTTCACAGAATAGTTATCAGTTATTCCTGCAGGGGTTTTTTATTTGAAAGGTAAAGTTTGGTGCCATCTGCCTCCCATGTGTCTTGAGAAGTAAAACATCTCCATATTGTACTGTGCTGCATGGCTGCTGTTAATATAGTCACAATATCACCCCAATATAGGTAAGAAAAAAATAATCTTTTATAACTTTTACAGGCCACTAATTCATCTGGAGCAAGAGATCAAACCTTTCTGCATCTGACTGCCAGAGATTTAATATGAGCAGTAATCTCTTGCATAAATAATTGAATTAAGTTAGTCAATTAATACACAACTCAATTATCTGATAAAAGGTTAGGCAGCAGTATTTTCACATAATACATTGTGACAAAGACAACATTTATTCATCAAGCATCACTCAGAATATGCATTTATTTGTAAAATTTGCTTGGTAATAGTGAGAACTCTACTTTCCTTCCACCTGACACACCTATAAAACCATGAATTACAATTTTTCGGTCTCGTTCAGATCTGAACTAGTCTTTCTCCACATTACTGTGTGCCCATCTAAAATCCCAGCTAGGTTCCTGCAAGCTGTCTGCAATGATGTTTCAGCTGAGTCCTTGAGGACCACCATCTGAGACAACCAAGCTGCTCTTCCAGGAGCTGGCCGGTGGGAAAGCAAGCACATGAAAAGGGAAGCCGTGTGATTAGGATTCTGAAGATCTGGTTCAACTCCAGGCTAAGCTTTGAATACAACAGTAAGAAAGGCACTTCACCTACCTTGGGCATATCCTCAGCTGGTATAAATTGCTTTAAACTCACAGGATCAGTGGTGCTATGTCAGCTTTACACCAGCTGCTGAGCTATTCTTTTTCCTCTGAATTCCCTTACGTAAATGATGGCTTGTTTGCATTTACTAGGGCACTGCTTTCTTTCTTTGTCTCCAGGTACATTTTTTCTATGAAGATTGTAACCTGCTTAAGGGAAGGAATTTCTCTTACTCTGTGTTTGTATAAGACACGGTACAACAGAGACCTGATCTTGCCTGGAGCCTCTAAGTTTTGTAATACTGGTTATACTTCAATAATACTTAAACATTTTAAGATTTTCAGAAATTAGTGGTAACTCTCCTTTAGTTTGTTTTATTTAGCGGGCCGTAAGAAAATAAGTCTAGAGTCTCCTCTTTCTGCTGCCCAGAAAGCTGGAGGACAGCAGAGTGCAAGATTTGTAGTAGAACAGCAGTTTCTAGACAACCACATTTTTGTCCACCACTCTGTATTAGCACGATGTACCCCACCAAAGAGTATTACATCATTTAAAGACTAACGTATTGGACACTCAGCACACTACAGTGCAGATAGCTTCAAAACCCGCTTTAGTGGTGGGGGAACCAAGCCGCAGTCAAGTTAAACGACTTACCCAAAATCACGTGCTGGTGGTCTGTCTAACGGAGGATGTATTCCAGCACTCTTCATCAAATCATCAGAGGTTTTTGTGCCATGCGGCAGGAACCTGTAACATTTCCATGGTTTTTGACATAAAACATTCAGTATCCCTGCTTACTGAAGTGAATAAATTAGTCACCCACATTTTGGGAGCTCTCACTGTGTTTCTATTCAAGCTTTACACTACTGAGCACAAGTGTTGACACTCAGCTACCAGAACCACAGCTTCACCTAAAATAGGGATTAACTCCCTACGGCTGATGAGTAAATTAATGCGAAGTGTTCGGGTTCCATCTAGTGGTTACAGACTCACCAGCAGCTGTCTCTCAAATGGGCTGCTTTTATCCCATGCCTCTCGCCCAGGGCCCAGGGGCAGCAGTGACATAACACGTTTTTTTACGCTGTCATCACCACGGATTTGCCCCCTTACCTAATTTCTAACCAGCCTTTGACCCCTTGCCTTTCTGAGCCATTGACACCCACAGGTGTCACTGCCTGTCAGCCACTGCTTTAGTTTTGTTCCTACTCTCAGGATTTGTGGGCCAGAAAGCATGAACGAGGAGAAAAGCACCAGCTTGGTACCACAGCTGTGTGAGATGCTGCTCCTACAGTTGGAAAAGGAGATTAGGAAGACCCAACTTCAAATTTTTGTGCGCTTCACTGACAGCATGAGATTTAGTGGGTCTGATATTAAGCGGAGAACAATTCAGCCTGCAAACTGCCCTATTGTTCCTGATGTTTTTTTCTTCGTTTCATTTCCATCCTTTATGACTGGAAATTTTGTGGATTTTTTAACAATCTAGACATTTGCTTTCGGTTGGAGCTTAGCTTCATTTTCGTTAGCTTAATTTTTCCTTCTCTTTAAATTGTTATGATTTTCCTCTGCTATTAGCTGACTCCACAGGCTCCAAATCATATTAATCTTTCACTTAGCCCAAAGAGCTGCAAGCAACTCCTGCAGATTTTCAGCATCCCACTGTCTCGCAGCAAGGGAGATGACTGAAGAGACTTGCCATCCTGCCTTCACTGTACTATTAATTCTCATTAATTCAGGCTTATGCTAACAACTGGTAAATACTAGGTAATGTTTGTAAAGGCTACTAGTAGAGTGAATGAGCGCCTGGGATAAAATGACTGTAGCAGAGCATGCTGAGCACTGTAACAGGCACCTTTGGCTGATAGCTGGAATGTTTCAGCCTGCGCAGAACTAGAGCACAGGGAATTGTAATCTTGGACAACGTGGACAAAAGAGACCTGGCTAATGAGAATACTGGGATATAAAGGACAGCCTGTCTGTCCTTCAGAAGTTCAAGGACAGATAGAAAGAGCAGGAGATGAGGCCAGCGGGCCTTGAAAAAGGACCTGTTCAAGAAAGCAAGAGAAGCTGGAAGCCCAGAAAAAGGGGTACCTGTTACAAAACGGGTCATAGAAAGCTACAAGAAGGCCTGAGGCAATGCAGCAGAGGGGCTCAGATGCAGGTGGGGTGTTGCAGGAGACAACAGGCAGTGCTAGAAGGATTAGCCCCTGTAACAAAATGCAGAATGCACGACACTAGATGGGGCTGATGATAACAACACGCCCTTTCCACACTGTCCTGCTCTCTAGTGTTCATATGACTGCAGCATCACAGTTGTTAGTACACTATCCGAGGTTTCAAGCTGAAATCTTTAATGGAGGGTAGAAGTTGTCACCACTCCTCTTCCCCTCCTTACAGAATCGCAGAATAATTCAGGTTGGAGGGGACCTCCGGAGGTCTGCTCATCCAGCCTCCTGTTTACAGCAGAGCCATCTTCAAGATTAGATGGATTTTGCTCAAGACCTCGCCTAGTCAAGCTTTGAGCAGCTCCAGGGATGGAGATCCAACAGTCTCTCTGGACACACCTGCCAGTGTTTGGCCACCCTCACTGGGAAGTTTTTTCCTCATATCTAAGTGGAATATCTCTTGTTCATGTCTGTTGCCTCTTGTCCTTTTCCTGTGCATCTTGAGAGTCTAGATCCTTCTTCCACGTAACCATCTCCCCCCACGCTTTTCATAAGAGAATACACAATAAGGTCTCACCTTTGCCTTCTCTGCTCCAGGCTGGACAGACTGAGCTCTTACCTCACACTTCACATGCTAGAGCCTCAGCCAGCTTGGTGGTCTCCCATTACTCTTGTGCCAGTATGTCATTATCTTTCTTGTACTGGGGAGACCAAAAGTGGGCACAGAAATCCGGACGTGGTCTCACAGGTGCCAAGCAGAGGGGAAGGAAGGATCACTTCCCTGAGCCTGCTGGCTACACTTTCACTAACATAGCCCAGTATGCTGGTGAGCTTCTTTGCCACCAGGTCACATTGCTGGATCATAGTCAACTGGTTGTCCACTAGGACCCCTGGACCCTTCCTGCAGATCTGCTTCCTAGACAGTCAGCCCCAGCTGGGACGGTTGCATGAGGTTATTCCCTTCCTAAATGCAGGACTTTGCATTTCCTCTTGTTGAACTTCTGGAGGTTCCTGTCAGCCTTTTTCTCCAGCCTATCAAGACCCCTCTGAGTGGCAAGCCTACTTCTCAGCGCAGCAACTGTTCCTCCCGTTTTCACATAATCTATAAGCCTGCTAAGGGTGCACTCAGAATTTAACAAGATGTTAAATATGATGTTAAATGAATTTCCAGGAGTGTTTCCTCCATAATCTTCTAGGAGACTGCAACTAGAACTGAGGTTTTTTCTACATGCACGGGCTTTCAGCATTGCTTCATTTACAGGTTTGCATTATAAAGTTTTCCCTAGCACCTCTTTGCTCTGACAGGTTGAGAAAAATGTTATCCAGAGCCAAAAATTTAACTCTCTTTTCACACTATCACCAACAATTAAAGTGCTACTTGCATTGGAAAATGTACTTTTTGGTTTAACTCTACTGACACAAAGTGTCCTTTGGCTGACATAAACCTCCCTGGAGGATTTGCAGTCATACCTATGACAGCAAGACCTTTTGGAGGTGCTCATGGCCCAACCTTGGCAAATGACCTGAAGAAGCTTACCTGTTAGAACAAAAACATAAGTACACACGGGGAGTATGTGGATCAAATACAAAAATTACCTGGAAAGCAGGTGCCCAAAACTGATTATGTTAAAGAAGAATGTGATCATCACCCAGATCAAACAGTAACTGGGGAATTTCAAGGAGGTTTTTGAAACAAAGAAGAAGAATGAAAAAAAGTATAAGAGAAGCATGAATGTTTGTAACAAGAGGGAGAGACCTTGGAGCAGAAAATGCAGCAGCAGCCAAAACCTGCTTTGGCACTAATGGCATCCCAACTCCTGTTTTGGCCAGGCAATCTGCTTAGTCCACAACATAAGCGCAAGCAGGGAAGAATTACAGAAGTATGGGGGGAGTTTGCTTGTCCTGTGAGAGTAGACAGACTGTGTGTGTGTGTATGCAATTAGAATTTCTTGAAATTAGTAATAGAAGGATCTTTAGAAATGTGTAGGTGGTTACTGAGATTTCATAAGTGCCTAGCGTTGTGGTTTATCTGTTGTATCACCAATATTGATCCTTAATGTATAGATCAGTGACTGCTGGTTAAATATGTGCTGCTAATTGATTTATAAACCCCTTTTGATCCTGATTTTTATTTAAATTATTTGAACTGAGCACTTCTTCCCTGAGATAACACTCACAGAAAGGATTAGCCCAGCTGCATTGACCTTCTAAAAACAACCTCCGCCTTCTGTGACAGAAGGTGTCCCAAGCAGCAGTCAGGCCATGAATGTGATTGTGTGGTTAGCAAATGTGGCAATGTACGTTGCTGCTGGGCCTCTGTAACAATGTCTTTGGTTGAAAGAGGGAAGTGAAAACCCCAAAACAGTGACACTAGAATCCAAATACAATGAAACAGTGATGGCAGAGGCAGGAAAGATAAGGAGGGAACTTAATTCAACAGCTTGTTTAAGGGGAATAGTAATCAAACTATTTTAGCTGCCTAACTTGACAGAATGGGGTGCTTCAGTCAGCTCTCCCAGGCTCCTTCTGTAATCCCCTCAGTGTGCAGCTGAAACACAGTCTAAGAAGGATTCTTTACCTTAGATGGTGTGAATATCTCCTTAAATGTCTACTTCTTTGAAGTATTGATGGTTAATAGCTCTGCCCATAACTGGTTCACCTATAACAAAGATGGGAATAGCACACACCTGACAAGAAGAAAAGGACTCATGTTTATAAGATGTGGCATTGTCTGTCATCTCCTGTCAAACCTTTGGGCAGAACATCAGTTGAACCTGTAGAAAGTCCATTGCCTGTGTAATTATTACATCCCTTGGACAGGATGAGTTCCTCTAGAAAAGCTTCTCCAATACAAGTACTCCTTGTAGTGGGCAGCAATAGAGAAAAAAGAAGTTTTCATCATTAGTAATTGCAAAGGAATTCATATTTTGTTGTAGTTTAGTCCCGATCAGGACCACACTGTGCAGTCTTTCTCTCACTTCCCATACCCTCTGAGAGAATAGGGAGAGATAATATAAGTAAAAACACTCAAGGTTTGAGATAAGGACAGGGAGAAATCCTTAAAGTTGCTGTTACAGGCAAAACAGGCTCGACTTGGGGAAAACTATTGATTTATTACTAAAAACAAAGCAGGATAATGAGAAAGAGAACAAGATAACCTCCCCCAACTCTTCCCTCTTCCTGGGCTTAACATTATCTCTACAACCTTCCCCCTGCCAAGCTGCACAGGGCGGAAGAGGGAATGGGGGTTCATCACACATCGTTTCATCACACATCGTTTCATGCCACTGCTTCATAGTCCGGGGAAGGACTTCTCATATTCCTCCCCTGCTCCCTCATGGGGTCCCTCCCACGGGCTACAATCCTTTGTGAAATTGCTCCAGTGTGGGTAATTTCTTACTCAGTTTGCAGTCCCCACAGAACGGCTGCCCCAGCACAGGCTCTCCATGGGCCACAGCCTCCTTCAGGCATCCACCTGCCCTGATGTGGGGTTCTCCACAGGCTGCAGGTGGATCTCTGCTCCTCCGTGGACCTCCATGGGCTGCAGGGGGACAACCTGCTCCACCATGGTCATCACCACAGGCTGCAGGGGAATCTTGGCCTGGAGCCGCATTACTCCTCCCCCTCCTTCTTCACTGACCTTGATGTCTGCAGCCGTTCCTCTCACCAGAAATTCTCCACAACAGATGCCTCTCAGGTTCTCTTCACATCATCCATCTTCTCTCCACTTCTCTCAGCTGGGCCGAGTTGGGCCCAGTCGACCAGCCAGGGGAAGGCCAGAGAGTGAGGCCTGCAAGGCCCACAAGGCTCGCGCCTCCCCCTCTCTGCCCCAGCTCTTTCCTTTTTTTTTTTCTGTTTTTCCCCTTCTTAAATATGTTATCACAGAAAGGCCCCATGTTGGGCGCCAAAAAGACTGTGATGGTTTAGCCCGAATTACCACACAGTTTCTCACTCACCCTTCCCAGTGGGATGGGGGAGAGTATTGGGAAGGAAGGAAAACTCGTGGGTTGAGATGAAGACAGTTTACTAAAATAACAAAGAAAAACTACAGTAATAACAGAATATAAGGATACTAAAATATACAAAGTGAACGATGTATGCTTTCTCACCACCCAATGTCCCAATGACAGATACAGCCTGCCCCGAGCAGCGATCATGGAAACTAAACTGAGTGGCAAGCAAAGAAGCGAAAGGGAGCCAGCAAGGTAGAGGGAACGATGCCAGCAAACAAGACAGAAAGATGGATGCCAGGAAGGCAGATGCCCGCCCTGGCCAACCCCCACTTATATACTGAGCATGACGTTTATGGCATGGAATACTCTTTGGCCAGTTTGGGTCAATTATTCCATCTGTCTTTCCTCCAGCTTCCTGCATCTGCAAATTAGCAAGACTTGGAAAGCAGGACGGTGTCCTTGGTCTCATTCACAACAACTCATATCATCAGGGTGTTTATCAACATTCTTCACATGTGAAATCCAAAACACACCAGCTACTGAGAGGAAAATTAACTCCATTCCTGCTGAAACCAGGACAATTTTATAAATGTCAATAAACAGGAAAAAAAAAAAAACCACAAAAATTTCTGAACTAGGAAAACTTGTAGAAAACTGCTAGTCTAGAGAGAACTGAACAGATGAACAAAAAGACTGGTTAGTATGCAATGCACAAAATAAAGGTCTTTAAAGATAGCTATTAAAATTCTCTTCCACCATGAAGCCAACAAAAACAGTGACTGGAAATAGTTCAAAAGCAAGACAGAAATTTCTGAACAGACTTTCCCATGAATCATTGGCTTAAATTTGCAGTCTTTGCTGACAAAGCAGAGTTTTAGCTACCATGACTCTAGATTCTGCAGGGGTTGTACAAATGGTCCCCATGGCAAAGGGATAAGATTTTATAACTAACTCAGGTAAGAGTAGTCTCCCACCTACTAGAGAAAGGCTGGAGTGATTTAGTCCCAGACTTGGCTGATCTGCAAAAGAAGATTCTAACCTGGGACTTCCTGCTAGTACAACCAGGGGGGTGGCCAAAAACTATGTCAAAATTGGTTTTCATGGTTGCTGACTCTGCTAACCTTTTCAAAAAGTGTATGCTTTGCATGACAGAATGCTTACTTTTGTGGAAAGTTGAGATTGCTGAAAAGAAGTTCTTTTTTTCTATTAAAAAAAAATACTGAAAACAAAAAAACAAGCGTGACTTCCACTGCATCTGATTAGTCTGGTACTTTAGGGCCATATGGTTAAATTTTCGTGTTTTGATGGATTTTTCACTGGGACTTTATTTTGCATGGGGTACAACTTCCTTTTTTTTTCTTCTGGGGATGCACTGAATAGCTGTGATGGATAATGGTGGTTCCTAGCTCTAGAAGCCTAGCACAGGCACAGTGACAGGGCTCTGTCAGGCACAGAAGATGTCCCAAAGCATGGGAGAGAGGGAGTAGGAAGATTTTTCAAGAAAAAAAAAGGGAGTGGATTTGATGGAAGTACCCATGGACCAAATCCAGCCTGGGAGCTGTCAGCAGGACAGGTTTGGTCTTCACAATGGAAGAATCTCCCTGAACGGCTCAATGGTGATCTATCACTCCTAACACCATGGTTCATTTTCATCGCTGACTGTTGGGACCAACCCATAAAAGCTGCAGTGACTAAGAATACCAACCCCCTGTGTTGTTCTGAGGCATCAGCATTAGCCCAATATGTCCTGTTCTCACTCCCATATACCACCACAATACAACAAGTGCAAGAAGGGTGGCAGTTCTGTTGGTTCAGGCTTGAAGCTTGGTCTTGTCACTGACTATAGAAAGAAGAAAATCAAGAAAATCCAGGCAACGTTAAGCGAGACCTCCAGGCAAATATAAGCCATGAGCAGTGCCAAAAGAATGAAAGTAGCTTTGGAGTAAGAAACAAGTGACAGCAGCAGAGATTTTCATGTCATGGCTAGTGTGAGGCCATGCTATACCAATACACCTGAACAGGGGGGCACCATCACTTCCCCTCATTCTTCATAGTCTTCCAAGTAAGGAAGAGTACAAACCTCTCACGACATTGGCACATACTCCTGGCAGAGAACTGCTACAGACAAAGTTACTAGCCACAGCATCCTGATGTCATCCCCCTTCTAGGTGTTTAGTTGGTCACGGAAAAGAGTTTAGCTGGCTAAGTCCAAGGCCAGCTCCTTTGCCAACTTTTGTGAAGAAAGCTGGAAGTGAGGGCCTGTCCCTCCCTTCCCTTGGAAGCTGATTTTAAGCTGAGGCTTTACCACTGGCCCCTGACTGTGTTATATTGCAGTGGGGCAGCAGCTATGCCCATGCTTGATCTCTGTCACAGATGAAATATTTCACACTGTTATGAATTAGTAGCAATTCAAGGTTTATTAATGGTGTCAGGCAAATCAAAAGTTGAATTTAGCAGCACTTAAACATTAACCAATTTAAGATTAACAAAGTGATTCAATTGAATATGTTATGATTAAAACAGCAACCTAATTATATATTTGAGAATGACAAGATCAATGCTAACTTACTACAGGTTATCCTAAATCATAGAATCATGGATTTGTTAGGGTTGGAAGGGACCTTTAAAGTCATCTAGTCTAACCCTTCTGCAAGAAGCAGGGACATCTTCAACCAGATCAGGTTACTCAGAGCCTCATCCAACCTGACCCTGAATGTTTCCAGGGACGGGGCATCCACCACCTCTCTGGGCAACCTGTTTCAGTGTTCTACCACCTTCA
Source organism: Tetrax tetrax (assembly GCA_009806455.1). NCBI lineage: Eukaryota > Metazoa > Chordata > Aves > Otidiformes > Otididae > Tetrax > Tetrax tetrax. The sequence goes on along the minus strand of WHYT01015478.1, from coordinate 80,857 downwards.
TTGTAAAAAAAAATTTTCCTAACATCTAATCTGAAGCTACCTCCCTCTATGTTAAAAGCATTACCCCTCATACTATCACCACAGGGCCTGCTAAAGGCTTTCTCCCCATCTTTCCTGTAGGCTCCCTTTAGATACTGAAAGGCCACTATAAGGTCTCCCCAGAGCCTTCTCTTCTCCAGGCTGAACAGCCCCAACTCTCTCAGCCTGTCCTCATAGGAGAGGTGCTCCAGCCCTCTGATCATCTTTGTGTCTCTCCTCTGGACCCTTTCCAATTGATTCATGTCCTTCTTATGTTGGGGCCTCCAGAACTGGATGCAGTACTGCAGGTGGGGTCTTACAAGAGTGGAGTAGAGGGGCAGACTCCCTTCCCTTAATCTGCTGGCCATGCTCCTCTTGATGCAGCCCAGGATGTTGTTGGATTTCTGGGCTGTAAGTGTGCATTGTCAGCTCATGTTGAGCTTCTCGTCCCCCAGCACACACAAGTTCTCCTCAGGGCTATATACCTATATACATATATACCAATATACAGATATATCAATATATATCTGTATATTGGTATATATGTATAAACAGAAACACACACAGACAGAAGTATATGGATCATCGGTAGAGAGGTGGATAGAGGAGACTAGCCTATAGTTAAAAGTTCCGTCTTCCTTCTCAAGTCTAGAGTACGCACAATGCATCAGCATTCCTCAATAGGCAATAATTGAGCTTTTAGAAGTTGAACTTCACTCTGGCCTTTCATCAACTTTGCCAGCAGATGGTCCTTAAACCTCTTCAGTCTAAGGAGGCTATGCCTGAGAGGCGTCCTAGCTCAGGGGAGATGCTGGTCACAGCCCACTGTGATCCAGGAGAGCTTGATGGGTCTTGCTTAGGATTGCTATTTATAGGGTCAAAGATAATTAACTTTTGTCAGGTACTTTTCTATTTTGGCCTGACTCAGATTATGAAGTATTCTAGTGCTTTCCACTGGTTATGCAGGCCCAGACTTTGTTAATTTTTTTTTGTGATTCTGGTATCACTCTCTTTGGGCTTCGACCCGGGTCAAGATGTACTAGGTTATCAGGGTAAGGGGCTGCCTCATTGCTCAGATCCACCGCCTTCGCAATCCATTCCTACTCATCCAAGGTTGGTGAGTGCCCCAGAAGGGGAGGAAATGCATGAAGCATCAAGTCACTCAGTGGTGGTGGGGAGAATTGTACCACCATACTCTCGGACTTTCACTGGTCTTGCCCTGACCCACTGGTCTTGCCCTGACCCACTGGAAGCAGCTCTGCTTCCCGGCTTGACCTCGGACCTGCTCGGTCACTTGCCCTGAGCTGTGTCTGACCTTGACTATTGTCTCCAGCCCTGGAGACTCTGGAGTCCACCTGGACTTGCCACTCTGCATCGGGGCTCCCTGTCACCTGGCTCACCCCATTACTGTGCTGCGCTGCCAGCTCCCCTTCCCACAGCTCCCTGATGCCTACAAAGCAGCACAGCAGCTGGAGAGTGAGAGGAGCTGTAGCCAGATAAGTAGCCACCACCGCACAACACTTGCCAGCGGCCAGGCACAGGCACAGCTGCTATGCAGCTACAGCCCAGCACAGGTTAGAGTGAGTGATGACTCTCAGCTTAAGCACAGTTCTGTGGTGGCATGCTTCCCCCACACCCCAACCTCATCTTTTCCCGTAACCTTGCTCAAGTGATAATCACCAGTGGCAGTGTGATGGATGCGTCTGGTCATGATGGCTGCATCCAACTCATAGTGGATGTGGAGGAGACAGATAACAACACAATAGCCAAGGGCTAATTTATGGCCATGTGTCCATCTAACCACAGTGCTGGTCAATGTTTGACTCAAGCCAGATTTGGAAGAAACTAACATCTGCAGTCAGTATGCAAATATGACTATGAGTCAATCATCTTACCCCATAAATAGTGAGCAACCCAAGAGCCCTTTGAGCTCTCCTGCATGGCAGCAGGCTGCACACCAGGATCTCCCCTTGAGTAGGAACACCTCTCAAGGTTACTCCTCAAGGCTGAGAGAATCCTTACCATGTCAGATACTTGGTAAATGAATTGGGAATAAGCTAACTGAAACTTTGTAATCTTAGCTAAGTGATATAAACGATTGATTGTGCATATCTAATCCCTTAGACATAAACTGTTGTCCAAGTCTGGGACTAAATTTGGATCCAGTTGCACCTAGACTCCTCTAAGAGAAGTTTAGAATGCAAGAGGGTCCTCTCTGAATCTCATGACTCAACAGGAGGGTCTCCCTAACAGTTTTGTCTTACTCTGTCCTCTATGAGGTAAATAATCAAATGCACCTTGCCATAGAATCTTGTAAACCACTGTCACATTTACCATTGAACTTTGTTAACTCACTGTTTTATATCAATAACATGTACTGCTGCTTCTCTCTTGTGAGTGAAGTGCATCTCTCTCACTCTTTCTGTGGCAAGTTCCCAAGAGAAGTGTGGACAGGCCCCATGGAAATGGCTGCAAGCTTTGTCTCAGAAAGCTCTGTTCAAGGCCAGGCAGCTGCTTATCAGTGTTGGCCAAGAGTCTGGGCAGCTGGGCTTCCCAGGGTTGGGGGGTGAATGCTGCCAGGACCCTGATGGTTACTTTTAACCCAGCAGTCACAGCTGCTGGAAGAGTACTGTGTAAGGGAGGGCATGGTTAGATCACCTAGTCTAGGGGACACGTTAAGATACTCTTGCTTATAACACTTACTAATGGCTATTCAAACAGAAACCAGGTTTGTTTGAGAGACTTTGAGCTGAAGGATCTGCAGAGGTCAACAGCTGACAAGTTACCATCTAAGTTGTACAGTTGGGTGCTGAACTGAGAAACGTAAGCATATAATGGTTTAAGGTAAGAAAGATTACACGGTCCCTATTAATGAAGCAATAAAGGCAGTCAACCTTGTTGAGTTTGTACAACACGTTCTGGGGATGTTTTAACATCAAGTGTTCTTCAAAGGCAATAGCACAATAGGGTGCATTTTCCAAGATATCTAAAGGTTTGGTCTTTGACACCACCATGCCTCTAGTGATATAATAACTGAAGTGCAATGCTCCTATGTTACGGTATTCACACAGAAAAAGATTTACAAGTCTACTGTAAAGGAACTAGCTGCTGGATTTGGTTTACAAAGCCACATGCATAAAACATGCTTAAAGAGAGAATCTCCTTCCCTTAGGAGAAAGCTCCAACATACATCATATCAATTACATTTGCTAAGTCTGACAGATTACTAAGGTTTTTTCATGAAAGCTTTCAAGATTATTAGAAACTGTGTTAAGCTTATGTCTTGTTATTTTATTCTGCAAGTATACATACAATGGTCCTTACAAAAATTAATATTGTGAATGTGGATATTCGTTACTGAAACAAACAACTAACTAGTCTCTCTTTATCTTCATCTTGGAGTGTAGAAGTCTCACCTTTTGTTGTGCTGAGACCATTAACTTTCACCAAAAGACTCAGCACTGAAATTTTAGTTAAGCTGATAGACTCTGAATTCAGAGCCTGGTCCTGCCGCCTGCTATGAGTAGCAAATGAGAGAATGAGAGACATGCCCACAAGAATTGTATGACAGGCTGTGGGCTAAAGCAAATCCCACCCCCCCAAGTAAACAGATATCTAAGATGTCAAACAAAGTAACCTGGGAGGGGAAATTCCTTTCCTTCATCTTTCCAGACCACTCCCCAAACCTGACAGTCAATGCAGTGTTTTGTAATTCTTCTAGGAAAGAAGATGCTCTACTTAAAAAAAAATCATAGCATCACAGAGTAGTTTGGGCTGGAAAGGAATTCCAGAAGTATATAGTTTGACTTCCCGCTCAGAGCGGGTCATGCAAGGTTGTGTCCAGTTGAGCTTTAAACACCTCCAAGGATGGAGATTCACAGTTTGCCCCAGTGTCTGACCAGTATTTTTATGGCAAAAACCCACCAACCTCCTAATATCTAAATGGAATTTTTCATATTCCAACTTGTGCCTTTTGCTTCTCATCCTTTCCCTGTGCACCCTGAAGAAAAGTCTGGCTCTGTGTTCTCTGCATCCTGCAAAAAGCAAAAAGGTCTCCTTTTTGCCTTCTCTTCTGCAGGCTGGACAGACCCAGCTTTCTCAGCCTTTCTTCATGCATCATGTGCCAGAGCCTCAGCCAGCTTGGTGGCTACGCTTGTGGCTACCTGTGGCCACCAGGAACCACAGGTCTTTTTCTGCAGAGCTTCCTCCTAGACAGTCTACCACGGCCTTCAGCAATAGCCACTTCAGGCTATACCATTCCCAGTACTGGACTTTGCATTTGCTTTTGTTGAACTTCAGGTGGTTCCTGTCAATCCACTTCTCCAGCTTGTCTAGACCCCTCTGAATGGCAGCCATGCCCTTCAGCATACTGCCCTCTGCTTGGTCCAATATGGTGCCATTCGCAGTACTGCTGAGAGTGCACTCTATACTATCATCAAGGTCTTTAATTAAGAGTTTAAACACTACAGTCCCAGTACTAATCCCTGTCAGAGTCCAAGTCTCTCTGATCAGGTTCTGTTAGATGTTTCACGTGTGGAGGATGTAATGTTTAATATCAAATTTACTTATGTGAAGATAGCTGATGTTACACAGGATTTCTGATTTGGTAGGGAGATACAAAATATACTGAAAACACAATACAGTTGTAAGTTATAACAATTGCAATACACAGTTCAATCACAATACCAATGTGATTCCCATTACCAGTCTCTATAACATGCTCACCATCACGATGCTGGATGTCCCCAGGAAGGAATACATAGGTTGAAGCCAGCTCAAGCCCATTGCTCTCTTTGAAATTCTTTTGTTAGCTGTTTGGTTTTTATACTCTGTGTTGGGCTGAGCCCCATATTCACTCCCCCTCATGCTGGTCTGGCTAACTCAGGGAGATACTCGCACTCTTTTAATGAACTCAGAAAGAAATATTTAGACTGCTAGCTGATCCATTCAACTGATATAGCCAATTATCTAAAACAAGAGCCACTCTCTGGTCCCTTTTGTGTTGAGAGAAAGTCAGCTTCTTTGCAACACCTGTGGTCAGTCACACACTGTGTTACTCTCTGAGCTTCATGACATCGTCCTTGCACATCTCCACTGAGCCTTCTTCCATTGTAGGGGCTTATTGGTCAGCCACAAAGCCCTAACTCATGCAGTCAGCAGAAGCTGCAACTCATCACGGTAAGAACAGTTAACAGCCTGCCTGGAGACAGAGAAGGAATCCAATAAGAAATTAGAAGACCCCAGGCCAGTAATTACCATTGGACCAAAAGGCCCATACAAGGCATGTGAAGAGTGTGTGGCGGGTGGGTGCATAGATTGTAAAGGTATAATTCCCCAGGGATTTCGCTGTTCAGGGTCCCTCTCTGAAGGCACCCAGCTCAAGCTGTTTTATTTTTCAGCTGTCTCACCTGAATAAATTATTTTTATAAGATGTGATCTCTGAGACTCTGCTACGGGAAACCTAGGGTGAAAAGACTTCTTTAACATGCTAGTGAAGAAAAATGAAGAGCAGAGGCTTGCTACAGGAGCCCATACTCTGTGGAGCTAAACTGGACAGGATTGTCTGTCTCAGGACAGTCACAGGAGCTGTGTCCTGAGAACACTGGTCTCCATTGGCAATACAGGCCATTCTGCTGTTTCTTCTGGTCCTTGCACACACATGTACTTCCATTCATATCGATCTGCCTATTTCTGTTTAAAATCCCTACACTGTTACAGCTTTAACACAGAATTACAACCAGCCTTATGCACAGAGCTTCTGTTTCTTCTGTAGAGAAGTAACTTATCAGGTGTTTTGGTTGGGGGTTTGGGGGAGGGAGGCTACTAGAAGCTGCTAGAAGTTTCTCCTTTGTTCAGTGCACTCGGCCGGGCCTAGGGCAGACCCACTCCTGGCCAGGGCCAAGCCAGCTGGTGACAGAACGTTCAGTGATAACGCCTCTGCGATAATGTATTCAAGAAGGGGAAAAATAATTTTTAAAAAGGAGAGTGAAGATGTGAAGAAGCTGAGCGGGGGCAGAGGGGGAGGCGCGAGCCTTGTGGGCCTTGCAGCCCTCACCCTCTGGCCTCCCGCCGGGCAGCCGACTGGGCCTGACTCGGCCCAGCCCGGCTGCAAGAAGAGAGGAGATGGGATGAATGATGTGAAGTGATTCTGAGAGGCTTCTGCCAGCCTGTTGTGAAGAATTTCTTGTGAGAGGAACAGCTGCAGACGCCAAGGTCAGTGAAGGAGGGGGAGGAGTAATGCGGCTCCTGGCCAAGATTCCCCTGCCGCCTGTGGTGCAGCCCATGGTGAGGCCGGCTGTGCCCCTGCAGCCCATGGAGGTCCACGGAGGAGCAGAGATCCACCTGCAGCCCGGGGAGGACCTCATGCCAGGGCAGGTGGATGCCTGAAGGAGGCTGTGGCCCATGGAGGGCTCACGCTTGGGCAGCCATTTCCAGAGGAACTGCATCCCGTGGAAAAAGTCCCACGCTAGAGCATTCATGAAGGACTGTAGCCCATGGGAGGGACCCAATGCTGGAGGAAGGGAGGAATGTGAGGAGTTCTTCCCCCAATGATGAAGGAGCGGCAGAAAAGTGACATGTGATGAACTGACCATAACCCTCATTCCCTATGCCCCCCTGGCCACTCTGGAGGGAGGGGGGTGGGGAAGGAGGTAGAGATAATTGAAAATAAAGTTAAGCCTGGGAAGAGTGAAGGGTGAGGGGAAGTTACTTTGTTCTCTTTCTCATTATCCTGCTTTGGTTTTACTAATATTAGGAAATAAATAATTTTCACCAAGTCAAGTCTGTTTTGCCCATAATGGTAACTTTAAGGACCTCTCCCTGTACTTATCTCAAATCTTGAGCAGTTTTCTTATATTATCCCTCCCTATTCCCTTGGAGTATGGGAGGAGTGAGCAAGGGACTGCGTAGCTTGGTCCTCGGCGAGGTTAAACTACGACATCAGGAAAAAAAAAATCTGCTAGGAATACATTCACATTATGAAGTAAAACATCAAAGTGCCATTCTGTTTTTAAGGAAAGTAATTTCCCTAGCAGAAATTTAAAGAAAACAGAAACAAAAGCCTCTGCAATAATCTGTGTAAGCTAAAACCAGTGGAATTGTTTCTGGTAGAGGAAAACATTTCATGCTGGAGGCAACAGCCTCAGAGAGGCAAGGCTGCTGCTGCTCCCCATCCCCAGGTTCAACTAGTAGTGAGGCTGAAAATATATATATACACACACATATGTACAAGGTGGATTCCTCCAGCAACAGGGCTCAGACACTCAGTCTGCCTAGTAGTTGCCCCTGGATTCCAGTCTCTCCAACTGCTGGCACCTGGACATACAAGCCCCCAAGGCGCAGCCCTGCTCCGGTTGCCAGTACAGACCATCTCACACGCAGAGCTGGCCAGGAGTTTCCAGGTTCCATAATTGTCCTGGTTTTGGCAGGGATGGAGTTAACTTTCCTCTCAGTAGCCGGTGTGTTTTGGATTTCATATGTGAAGAACGTTGAGAAACACTCTGATGATACAAGTTTTTGCTAGAGACCAGGGACACTGCCTGGCTTCCCAGGTCTCACTAATGTGTAGGAGCAGGAAGCTGGGAGAGAGACAGACAGAATAATTCACCCAAACTGGCCAAAGAGAGTATTTCGTGCCATAAACGTCATTCTCAGAAAGTAAGTCGGGAGTGGCCGGGGGCGGCATCCATCTCTCATCTCTCTTGCTGGCATCGCGCTTTCTGCCCTCCTGGCTCCTTTTCCCTTCTTAGCTTGCCGCTCGGTTTCGTTTCCGCGATCGCTGCTCAGGACGGGCTGTACGGCGCTGGGGAGGGGCTAAACCACAACAATAGTTAACCCCGTTGTGTTCTCGCCCCTAGAGACAAACAGGTCCCCTCACACCTAGAGCTGGTCCCCAGCGATTCACTCACCCTCAGCTCCCAGGCCACTTCATCTTCCCACAGTTCTTCCTCCCCTACACATCTCATAACAACCTCATCATCTCTTGTGCAATCTCAAACTGCTTTTCCCTTGCATCCCACTCATTTTCCATCCTGCTCCTTTTCCTTCCCCCACCCCCGACAGGTGCCCAGGAGAGGTGTCCCTGCCCAGGCAGCTCCACACCCCAACCCACTGCAGCGAGGGATCTGCGCAGGGATTTAAAGCGGAGCCAGTGTCAGCCCCAGCCCAGCCCCCGTGCTGGGGACAAAGCCAGTCTGAACTGATTGCAGTTATTGGCTGTGCATGGGGCAGGCATGTCAGGTGAGAAAAGAGCTCTCATCTCCCACCAAGTGAGCTTTTATCACATAACCTAACACTTTCCTCAGAACAAGAAACTGAAAATCATTTTGAAATCCTCAGGAAAATGTATATCCAGCCGTTAGCTGATTAAGCAGACAGTACTGAACTGGAGGAAGGTTGTGCAAGAAATGGGTGAGGGACAAGAAAGCAAAGGTCTCAGCATGTCCTGCAGAACGCTAATTGAAACAGTCCGGGGAAACCAGAACAAGAATAATAGTTGGTTGTGTGGGAGAGAATAACTATAAGGTGAGCCAAAGCTGAGACCTGAAAGAGGGGTCTTGAGGAGTAGAATGGGGCTGACGATGAGAGAAACTGAACCCGCCACATGCTGGAAAAGAAGGAAAGTCGGTTTGGCAGTATCATTCCCAGAGCATTTCCGCATACTTTATCCATCCCCAGAGGGACAGAGCTGCTGAGGTGGTCGGAGCTACCAGGCAAGCCGGGCTGCGCAGCCTATTTAGAGCAGGAATAGCCTCTTCCTCACATACAGCGGAGCGGTTCCACAGGACTGAGCGTAACAACATACTGCATGTTCGGGCTGCAGATACATCAGGCAAGGTAAAATTACTTTCAAGAATCTGTCTGCCTCCAGTTAAGCTGCGGCAGTTGCGTTTCAGTATGCACTCATTTCACCAGTTCCCCCGCTTTCAATCACATTCATTCAATTTATTCAACTTCATTCATACTGTCGAACTCCACCCTCACAAGCACCGAGGTTCGTGTGTCCAACGGGTCTGGCCAGGACCCATGCTTGTCTGCAAGGCAAGGGAAGACGGGCACCAATTCCCACACCGTTATGGTATCTCTTATTATTCTTCACTGGGAGGGGCAAACTGCTTTGTATGGGTCTTTTATGCCCGATAGGGGATAGGAAAGCTAGTGGGACCCAGTGGATACTATGGTGGCATCCTTGTGCTTCACAGTCTGGCTACTTCTGCCTCCACACGCTTCAGGCAACTCATTTGCCCATTTTCTGTGTTCCTTCACTTTGAGTTTCTGAGGCTATGGTCTGCTTCTAATTGGACTAATAGGAGAAGAAATGGCATTTGTGATGCGCTGTATCTTCCTGCCACGTCCAGCTGTCAGATGGCAGGGTCTTCTGCAGACAAGTTGTCCATGCTACAGAGTGCAGGTCTTCCTGGTTTGAGAGAAACAACGTATTTCTCAATTTTACTGCCTTAAACTTTGTCTTTGGTTATTAACACAGGCCATTCTTTTAACCTTTGTTCTGCTGTTTCTTCTGGTGCTTACACACACCCATTTCTGCTCATACTTTGCTCAATATCAATTGATATTTCAGTTTCAAATCTCTGAAAGCTGATTCAGCTTACTAAGGAGTCAAGTGAATAGTAGAACCAGAGCAAACAAGGAGACATTACAACTGGAAGTAGAGGACACCAGGGAGAAAGATGTACAGGAATTACATTTTCAGCAGCAGCAAGAGGTTACATCAACCCAGTCAGTTTTTCAGTGGTTTCTAACTTTAAGCAAATGGCTCAATATTTAGGGCTAGAATCACTCACTGCCCTGTGAAAAGAATACCAGTTTGGGACTCCTCGATACAGTCATCCCTTCTGCCTCACCCAGTCATGTTGTTTCACATAAATGGGTTCTCTCTGAAGTTGATAAGGGTGTGAAGTATTTGGGACATTTGTATTTGCAAAGAAGTATTATACCATCAAACAGAATAAATCCAGTAACGTTTCTTTGTTTGCTTTCACTCAGGACAGATCCAAACCCCTTCTTAAGTGTATTTAAGTGTAGAATAGAAAACACTTGCCAAGATTGTACTTCCAGCTTGTTTCTGCTTGCAGTGCTTCACTTGACTTTCCTGCTCCATATTGTTAATATTCTTCCAACAAAGTATCCAGGAAAGATCCTCTGACCACATAGTTCAGATTTCTGAGTGGATTAATGCACAAATGCATGTTTTCACTGGAACTGTCTGAAAAACAGAAGACAAATATAAGCAAATGACTGAAATGTTTGCCTGAGTCATTATTATTATCTACTGTTTGGAGTTGGCAATACATTGCTGACTCACTGTTTGAATAATTTTCTACCTTATCAGTCAGTCTTGAAACTACATGGAGGTGTATCATTCTGGATAACCTGTTGTCAACCTGAGAATGCATGTGGGCGTGCCTAGAATATAAACCAGCCCAGAACTACCAATATACTTTTCTAAAGCTAGAACTGATATGGTGAACTCCTCCTTCTACTTCTCCTTTTATATTGCTTTTTAAAAACTCCTTCATTTGTTTAAGTATAATAGCAAGAGGGCAAAATTGGGGGAAATAAGCCCAATTCAAAGATCCTTCCACAACCTTCCCTTCAACAAAGACAGAGCAAAACCACAGACCCTACCACCTTGGTCCCATTCCTTCACGTGGTTCTCTTTCTGTGACCTGAACGGTGATCGTGACTGTGACTGTGTAGTTTCACATGCCTTTCATATCAGACACTAGGCAGCGCAGGCTGGCTTTCACTTTATTTTCGAGGTTAACTTCCTGATCCAGAAGGAGCAGTTGATATTGTTTCTTACGGCTGCATTGCCAAAGAGTTTGAGTATGAAAGATCATCTCACATGGATTTAGCACTCAGCCCTCTCCCCATCTTTCCGATTCAGTATTTACCGTGCTTCTCCTCAGTCCCGCAGACCTTCCCAAGCCCTGCTTCAGCATTAGCAAGAACCAAATAGAAGGAAGCAGATTCAAACTTGATGTAAGGAAAAAGTTTTTTTTACAATGAGTGTGGTGGAACGCTGGAACAGGTTGCCCAGAAAGGTGGTAGATGCCCTGGAAACGTTCAAGGCCAGGTTGGATGGGGCTCTGAGCAACCTGACCTGGTTGAAGGTGTTCCTGTTCCTTGCAGGGGGGTTGGACCAGATGACCCTTGAGGGTCCCTTCCAACCCAAACCATTCTATGATTCTATGCTCACTCTGGCTTCGCATCCCCTGCCAGGACACTGGCCACCACAAACAGCCCTGAACAGCTGATTGCCAATATGGAGGAAAAAAAAGTAATGTCATTCCTACATAAACACAAGAATTATTTGGGGCATGTTAAGTTTTTCTCCTACATTATAAGATTTAATGCTCTGTACCACCTTTCTGTTAGTGGTGTATAGCGAGAGAACAGGGAGGGGATCCTTCAGTGGCATCTGCCCTACATACGCACTCTGGGAGGGACTCGCCGAGGTCTATGCTTAATATCCCAATATATTAAGCATAGTTCATACATATTTTATATATATACTTATATATATGTAAGTTCAACAACACGAAGTATGGAATTTCACCCAGGCAGCAGCTCATCGCCAAATACAAACATCAGAAACAGCAAAGAACCCGGCATTAAAAATAAATAAAGAAAGAAGACGAAGAAGTAGGAAGAAGAAAGAAGAAAAGCCCGCCCGCTCCCCTCGCGGGGCTGGGCGCCGGCGGCCGGGCCTGCAGCCGGTTTCCCGCCTCCCCGCAGGCCCCGCCCGCCGCCGAGCCCGCCCCGCGCCTTCGGTTTCGTTTCCTCCCGCTGGGTCCGGTCTGGTCCCGCCCTGCTTCCAGTCCCGCCGAGTTTTGTCCCGTCCGGTGGCGGGGGAGAGGAGGAAGAAAGATGAACGACCCGACGGTGTGTTGCTTCCTCACCAAGACCCTGTGCGCCCAGGGCGGGCGGCTGGGGCTGGCGGAGTTCCGGCGGCTGGTCGGGCTGACGGCGCAGCAGCTGGAAGAGACGCTGTCGGCGGTGGGTCCGGAGCGGTTCCTGCTGCTGCGGGACGACGACGGAGGGGATGCGGAGGTCCTGGCCGTGTCCCCCGTGCGGGTCTGCGTCCGCAAGGAGTGCAGGGGCTGCGAGCGGCTGCACCTCTGCAAGCTCCACCTCATGGGCAAGTGCAACCTGGGGCCCAGGTGAGCGGCGGGGCCGGGGGGACTGGGAGGGGAGGCGGGCAGAGGTTGGCGCCGGGGAGGGGAGGTGGGCGCCCCACGCACCCCCCCACCCCGGCTTCTCCCCGGGTCCTGCCCCGGCTCCCCGAAGGAGGGGAAGGCCCAATCCCCCCGCACACCCTCGGGGCACAGCCTCCTACCGGACTCCTTTGCGGTGCTGCTGAAAGCCCGAAGTGGCGGCGGTGGGCTGCGGTTTTCAGAAGCCTGGTTTTCTGTGTCGGTATTTACGACTTTGTTTTTTCGTCGAAGCCGCTTGTCAGCCACAGCCACCCCTCAGCCCGCTGACATCTGGGTGAAATAGTTGGCAAGTATTTCCCTAGTAAGAAAAAGCAGAGCGCTAGCGTGCCGTCTGGTTGCCATCTAGAAAGTTAGGAACGCTGAATTTTGCTGTAAGTCCCTGCTCCGCTCACAGCCCCGGCTCTGGGAGCCGGTGTTTGATTTCCCAGGTACATCGATCCCTTTCCCGGAAATACGGAGAGCTTGCGGGAAAGGTAGGCCCGGCGGCCACTCTGGGCACAGGCGGGCCAAAGCTTGTACCTGGTTTAACCAAAAAATGATAAAGGAAACCGAAAGCAGATGCAGAAGTGGAACCCAGAAGCTTTTCGGTGACAGTCAATGGCAACGGGGAGCTCTGATGGCAGAATTTGCTGCTTAAGCCCCCAAGCCCTGCGCTGTTGCAGGTGTTGGTAATCCACTGATACTCCACTGGATTCTGCCTCTTCTGTCCCAGCAAAGTAGCTCACTGTGCACTCGGATCTGAAAGGCGTGGAGGGGAAAGGCCATGTCTGTCTCATCGTGATACTAGCAAAATATTAGGATGCTAAGATTTTCTTACTCTTTCTTACTACTGACAGTATGATAAGCTTCCATGTGATTCATTGTTAAAAATGCCTTTAGGTGGACGTAGGCAGTCGTGCTGCATGACTCCGTGTGAACTGAAATGTGCAATGAGGTGGTTCCCTTTGTAACGATAAACCGTTCTGTCCTCTCAATAGCACAAAGTATTTTAAATCACCTTTGTATGCGTTAATAATTAATAAAACAAGGAGTATGCCTTTTGTCGGAAGGAGTTGAGTAAAATGAGGGGGACGAGGTACTGCTAGGTGGACCACATGGATCAAGACAGAGAATATTTTTTAACTGCTAAGGTAAAATCTAGCCTTGCTTCCAGATGTTGCAATCCTTTTTGGTTTAGAATCTCTGGAAAGAAAAATGTCTATACAAGTTACTGGGGTCTTCCTGTTTAGTGGAATCAAGATTTTAGTCCAGGTAAACTCAGTTTTAACTTGTGTCTGGCAAGTAACTTTTCACTTTTTTTTTTTTTTTAATGTATTATTAAAGTCAGCTGATTATTTATTATTGTAGTTGTGGACTGTTTCAACCTTTGACTTAGAAATATGTACTCAAGTGATGTAGATCACCGTGTGACTGTCGGTGGAATCTGAAGTTAACTATGGAGGAATGCTGGTGATGGTTCCCGCCTCAGATACTCTGTATTTCACTTACCTTCGTAGCCATTTGTTGTGGTTTAACCCCAGTCAGCAATCTTGTACCACACAGCCACTCACTCACCCTTACCCTCTCCCTCCCCAGGAAGTGGGGGAGAGAATTGGGCAGAAAAGAAAACTTGTGAGTTGAGCTAAAGACAGTTTACTAGGATAGCAAAGGAAAACATAGTAGTAATACATATATATATTATTATTAATAATAATAGGAATAATAAAATATACAAAACGAACAAGACAATCTTGCACTACCTGGTGACTGATACAGCCCGTCCCGAGCAGTGATCACGGAACGAAAAACTGAAAAATGTTCCCGGAACAACTCTGGACAGCAAGAGGGGAAAAAAAAAAAAAAAAAAAAAGGCAACAAAGGAC
>WHYT01015478.1:35770-53471 GCA_009806455.1 Tetrax tetrax | reverse complement strand
TAATTTCCCAGCCAGCAAGGATAACAAATTTTGTTGTTTTCAGTTTCATTATCTCTTTGTTTTTAATTCTCAGACTCTTGCATCTTTCTTTACGTGCCATCCCTGGGACAGCAACCTTTTACGTTCGCAAAATCAAGGGTGTTGCAACTTCCACCGTTGTTGATATATTCCTCTAAAATTAGCTGTCCTTCCAACTGTTCAGGTCATGTGACTTGACTTGCTTCTTACTGAAGTGGGAGAAAGTGTAGGGTAGGCAGATTTGCTTTCAAATCTGTGCTGCTCGCTTTCTTAGAAGTGGTCCGGCCACATCAATATTTAAAATGGGGATAATAATGCTACTGTATTTCATAGAGTTGTTATGCTGTTTGGTCCACTCTCTAGCTAATTACAGAGACTATCTAAATGTCCTCAGAGACTTTTGCCAAACTGCCTTTCTCTCCATGGCTTTTCCCACATTGCACGTTATCTGAGGTTCTCTTTAAATCAACTTGACTGAAGAAGTAAACATTGATTTTATTTTTTTTTCTGTATGTTTTCTTGCAGAGCTTGTAAGTACTCGCACAACATCATCAATGCTGAGAACAAAAAAGTTCTAAAGACTCATGGGTTGTCTGGCCTCGATGAGAATGAGCTGCGAGTCCTGCTTCTCCAAAATGACCCTTTCCTCCTTCCTGATGTGAGTTGTACTGATTCTTAAGAGAAGCTTTTATTAATTAGGATTGGGAGAGGGCAAGAGAGAAGGTGAAGTTCTGATCTCAATTTCAATGTGTTAAGATATGTAACAGAAATATTAAGATTAGTCTGACTAAAGGATGAATGGGAATGGCTATGTGTGAAAGCATCTGAAGAAACAAGAGCAAGGATTGTGAAAATACTGTGTACTTATAATTAAAAAAAAACCCCAAAACTAACCCAACAATAAAACTGTTAAACACTGAGTGTGTTGCTTATGTAAATACCAGAAGGCTTGTGCCTGGATAAGGCCATGTTATCTATGACTTGTCAACAGAAGACCTGCCCTCTGACAGCAGGAAGCAGACAGCAAAGCTACAGCCTGCTTTCTGCACGGTTCCTGTAGTCCCAACAGGATAGCTAGAAAGTTAGTCAAAACAAGCAAACAAAAAAAGTCAGCAGCTTCACCAGACACTTACAGACGGTAAGCAAGACAAATGTGAAAGGTCGTAGTAACTCTACATGCTTACAGGATAAAAGGCCTGACCAAAAACTGGTTTGCTGGCTCTTCTCCAAGAGATGATGCAGACTAGGAAGCAAGGGCCCCTTTCCTTTTCCAGCCTGCGTAGGCCTGTACACTTTGGTGCTTGAGGGTATAGAGGAGTGGGGAAAATCTGTGAGAAAACTACCAAGTGGCTGCAGTTAGCTTTGTGTAAAATCTGCTCCTTCCAAAGCACACTGAGTTTTTGTACACTGATTTTCTACAAAGCAACCTTTGTCTAGTTTGTATGCAAGTCATTGATGTTATTCAATTTGGCTGAAAAATCCATTCTGGTTCTGCATGTATGTATAAGGGCAGTGCTATTTTCCAGGTACGGCTGTTTCAAAGCCAAGAATATCCTGTTCTGGCTGCAGTTGTTCCTGGTTAAGAAATTACCAGAGTACTGCCTGTTACCCTTGTCTTTTGGAGGTTATAATCTCCACAGATCTGTTGGCATAACAGTTCTATTGTGTTCTTATTCCCTGCTGTGGCAGTGCTGGGCTTTGCAGATTTTTTCTTTTTTTGGTAGTGTTTTAAAATAAGTTTTGCTGGCAGATTCAAGGAGGATTAATAATCTCTTTGTCCTGCTCAGCTGCATCTAAAACTTAAGTGTTTCTTGTTTAATTAGTCCAGTAATGACCCGATAGTAGTGACCATTGTTGATTGGTATTGCTCTTAAGCTCTTACCTGTAGATCTGTTCAGCCCTCATGGCTGGCAGGCATCATTAATTACCTCTAATTGAGCACCTTATTTCCTATTATGGAGTAAAATGGCAGAAACAGTGATGGATGCAGGCCATTCATAAACCTGAGAGCTGGGAAAAGGGGTGTGAAAGCTGACTTGGCTGTTTCTTGCTTAGAAATGCCAGCTATCTGTGTGTGTGCTCACAAATGGCATGTATGAAGCTCTCAAGCAAGACAAAACTTTGGTCTTCTGTGACTTGAATTGGGGTACAGGGTAGAGAAAAACACAACAGCACTCCCAAATCAGGGGATTTTGCACTGTCCCTTACCTTCTCTGTGGCTCTCCTTTTTTGGTGTTTCTTGGCAAATGCAAGAGGCAGTGTGCTTTCTTGATGTAGCTAAATAATGGATTCTTTATTTAGCTGAGGCAGCACTTTGTTCTGGTTTGGTAATTTATTCTGATGCTCCCGTGTAAAAATCTGGTCTTGCATGCTAACATTATATTTTAATGCATCTTCCTCTAGATGTTCTACAAAATCGCTCTCAACAAAGTTCAGTGTCTTTTAAACCCTGGGAGCTTCACTTTTTGTAATTTACGTGGCTGGTATCTCCACTACCCTAAAGTGATATTTTGTGTAATGGATGCTCTGCTGATTACCTGATTCTTCCTTTTATTTGTTTTTTTTCCTACTCTCTTGAGCAGGAAGATGCAAGCACAAAAGCAATTCCTCTGCTCTGGCCCCCAAAACCAGTGTCTGACATGAGTCTTATGCTTTTTTTCTTTAAACTTGAACAGTTACCTCCACTTGAAGGAGTGGAGAAACAAATGGCGTGTTTAAAGCCTTAACTTATTTTTCTTGTTAGGTAGGCACTCAGATGTGGCATATGCATTTTAGATGAAGGTAACAGTTTGAGTGGTATCAGACCCTCAAAATACAGCTGCGTTCTTCAACTGAGGAAGACCATCCCTTGGCAGTGGTGTAAGACTTGAGTTCTTTATTGACTGAAGCTGCAAAGCATCTCCCACAAGACTGTCATTACCTAGCACTTGCATATGTTTTTGATACTTAGATCTTAGAGTGCTCTGTAAATGATAAGCCTTTCTGTGTTCCCCTTAGACAAAGCTGGGGAAATGAAGGAGAGAGAAACGAAGGGGCTGACTCCAAATTCTGGAGCGGGTGAATAGTTGCTTTGCATTGGCAGGTGCTGGTGCTTTTGGATCTCACTAAGAAAGACACATGATGCTTAAGATAAGTAGCTGGTTATAATGAGAAGAAATCTTATGTGTCCCTTTTGATGTCATGGGAACCTATGACAATACAGCATCAGACAGGCTTCTCTGGTAGAGCCATGGCTTGCTGTGCAGAATTTTCATCCATGGTGAGGTTCAGCACGCTTGCTGTTCTTCACATCTTTATAGTATTTTTCTGAAAAAAAAAAAAACCCAGAAAACAAAAAACCCCCCAAAATCAACCCAAACCCCAAACATCTCCAAAGCTATGGGTCTTCTATCCGTACGAAACAATGTTCTAGATGGTGTACTGAGGTTCACTACGAGCGTTATGCTCTTATGCATCTCCATAGGAACAAGCTCTTACAAACAGTACAGACAGGTTGTATCATTAAAGGCACTCCACACTAATGGCTTGGTATGTGCTCCCATTATGTGACTGTCACTAATGATAATGTATGGGCCTCTGCAGCCAAGGCCTACAGGTAAACTGCCTAGATTTGCTAGAAGTCCCTGTCTCCTCATTATAATGTTGTTGTGGTTTCGCCCTGGTCTCCACAGTTTCTCGTTTACCCTCCCTCTCCCCAGTGGGGTGGGGGAGAGAATTGTGAAGAAAGGAAAACTTGTGGGTTGATATAAAGACAGTTTACTAGAATAGCAAAGGAAAACTAAAGTAATCACAAAATATAAGGATACTAAAATATACAAAATGAACAATGCTCAATTTCTCACCACTTGAGAAGGTGATACCAGAGAATGAGAGAGGTGCCCCTGCCCCTGCAGGCCACCCCCATTTATATACTAAGCATCATGTTTATGACATTGAACACTCTCTTTGGTCAGTTTGGGTCAATTATTCTGTCTGTCTCTCTCCCAGCTTCCTGTGCCTGCACGTGAGTGAGACCTGGGAAGCCAGTCAGTGTCCTTGTCAGGGTGTTTTATCAACATTCTTCAAATATGAAATCCAAAACACACCAGCTACTGAGAGGAAAAATAACTCCATCCTGCTGAAACCAGGATAAATGTCTTTCACAGTGGCCTGCTGCATTAGCTGAAAATAGGTCCAAAATTCATTTTCCAGAATGTATTTTCCCAGTACAAGAGAGTGATGGAGCTACTGGAAGAGGAGTTCAGCAAGGCGCCACTAACATGATGATGAGACTGGAGCATCTCTCACATGAGGATGGGCTGAGAGAGCTGGGTCTTTTTAGCCTGGAGGAGTGAAGGCTCGGGGGGATCTGATCAATGTTTACAAACATCTGAAAAGAAAGTATAAAGAGGACAGAGCCAGGCTCTTTTCAGTGGTGCCCAGGACCAGAGGTGATGCGCACAAACTGAAACACAGGAGGTTCCCTGATGCTATGATCAGGAAGTGTTGTGATTTTTTTACTGTGAGGGTGACTGAGGACTGGCACAGATTGCCCAGAGAGGTTGTGGAGTCTCCGCCCCTTGGAGATACTCAAAAGCCATCTGGACAAGGTTCTGGGCAACCAGCTGTAGATGGCCCTGCAGAGGAATCTCTGCGTGGGCAGCTGGAGTACCTCCTCTCTTTCCTTCTTCTCACCTTGGTGTCTGAAGGGCTGTTTCTCACACTTTCTCCACTGTCTCCATCACTACTGTGCAGTGTTTTGCCCTTTCCTAAATACATTTTTCCAGAGGTGCCACCAACTTGGCTGATGGGCTCAGCTGTGTCCTGCAGTAGGTCTGTTGGAGCCACCTATGTCTGGCATGGGGCAGCCCCTGGCTTCTTCTCACAGAGGCCATCCCTGCTGCCAGCACCTCACATGGGCACCCAGCAGACTGTAACACCGCTGATAGCATTTTGTGAGACAGCGAAGCTTAAATGTATAAATAATAGCCGTAATTGCAAGGAGGTAAATGGTAAGTTGTGATACAGTTGCAGAATCAGGGTGCAGGAAAGCACACAGAAGTAAAATCTGCAAGATATCTGGTAAAAGTAAAATCCTACAGAGCAGGCAGGAAGGGTATGTGATGGAAGCAGAATAATCCAGTAGAACAAGCAAAACCAGAACAAGTCTGGATCCCTGAAATAATATGTGAAAAGCAAATGAGAGCATTCTTTTGGGTCTTTGGGGTAGAAAAGCATAAAGTATCCACAGTCACAGAGGGAAGGTGGGGAAGAAAACCCTTTGGTTTTTGCTTCCCTCAGAGGCTAAGAACCATCAAAGATGATAGCCATCAGTGCTTACTGAAATTAATCAGTGGCTTTGTATCCTCCCACCTACTTTCGAGTAAGATTTTGAAAGTTAATTGTTCTGTACCTGATTCTTACTGATAGTGATGAGGAACTTGCCTTTGGCGATGAGTATTGTTAATGAGTATGAATCCAATGAAGAGTTGGTTTGCAGTTGAAACTGGCCTAATTTTTCAGTCTTTTAAACACTGCCATCCCAGCAATCTCTAATTCCCTGGCTGATATATATATATCTGTATATATTCAGTTATAACACAGCATAAAATCTGTCTCTGTTGCTTGGAACATGGGTTGGGAGGCATCCTGGGACAGTTCTGGTGTGATGTTGGCGCTGTCTGCCAGACAGCTGTGTGTGTCCTCAGAGCAGCTTTCTTGTTATGGGCTGCTCTGTGTGCTGCAGGAGGGGAAGCGCTGCTGTGGTGCTTGGTGAGCAATATGAAGGGTCCAATTCACAGCATATCTCTCTTTGTGCTGAGCAGAGGAGTAAAGAAGTGTGTTGCTTTCTTCCACAAGTACTCTAATCTCAAAGCATTCTTCTTATCATTTTTGGGTGCCCAAATCTTCAATGCAGAATAAGCTTTACAAATAGGAAGTGCAAATGCAGTTTTAGTTCTGTGAAGTAATGTCTCATTTGACACAGTATGTGTGTTTTTATGGAGACACTTGTTATTGTTTTGTTTGGGTTTTTTTTATTTGATGGTTTTTGTTTGGTGTTTTTTTTTTCTTTTTTGGTAATAGAGTAACTGTAAAACAGTTAGTTGTTATGCAGCCGTCTTGCTTAGAAGTGCTGAAAATTAACACTTATTGGATTGACCTTTCTTTTTCTTGGAAAAAAAAAAACTCTGCACAACTTAAAAAATGAAAATGCGAGTCAAATGAAAATGCCAGCTCTTTCATGCAAGAAATATATTTGGATTAAAGAAGTCATAATAAACACAGGCCTTTAGTAATAATTTTTCTATTATTAAAGCTGTGTGCCTATAGAACAAAGAAAAAAAATTACTGATTCTAATACGCTTTTCCATTTCATATTGTATCTGTCCTCCCCACTTCTAGGTCTGCCAGTTTTACAACAGAAAGGAAGGTACCTGCAGCCACCAAAACTACTGCAACAAGCTTCATGTTTGTCGACATTTTCTCCAAGGGGAATGTAGATTTTTGCCATGCAAGAGGTCCCATAACCTCCTGGATACCCATGCACTGAGAGTGTTGGAAACTGGAGGCATTGATGAGAGCATAGCTTCCAACATGCAGGCTATATATGATCACAAGCATGTGGAATTCAACAAAGAACTGAAGAAGGGGAAAAGTAAGTTGTAAGACACACTGGTTTAAATAAGATTCTGAGTTTGATAGAGGTAGAAGCCGTTCTTGCCTTACTTCACAGCTAAATCCCGTCATCCTTTCTGTGCTTTCAGTACCTACCTGCAAACCAGGGGAAAATGTGTTGAAAAAACCGATGGCTGTAAGGAGTAAAGAACTGAGGATACCTTTGCAAACAGTGGGGTCCACACTGCATGTGCCACCTTCACAAGGTAAACATCTAGGTAAGTACCAACTGCTTTCATGTGGAATCAGCTTTGCTTTTTCCTTTCTTACAATGTATATGTATTTTTTTTTTTTCCCATCTGCTTTCAGGAATGGAGTAAGTCAAGGCTGAGTCATGTGGGAGGGAAAGCTGTTTTACTATTGCCTGAAATACTGCATGCAAAATTGCTATTGAGTGGCTGCTGATTAACTGTGACTAGCTGGGATTTCTAACTGTCATTGCTGATCTGTTATATCAGCAGTGGAGTGCTGGTGGAAAATTATATGTGTGATGAACATAATCCTCAACACACAAATTGGGATGTTGCTATATAGCTGAGGTTCTGGTCCAGCAGTGCTATTCATTCAGTCTTTTCTCATGCAGGTCCCAGTAGCAATGTGCCTAGTCAGCGCCAACACCAGTTGCTAACAGGAACTGGAGGTAAAGATGAAGGTATGGATTTTTTGTAACCCTCTAGTCTTGAGATCAGTGATTCTCATTGGGATTTGGTTTCATACAGCCCTACAGCTCCCTGTGATAGCCGATGCAGGTCGCAGTAGCAATGTGCCTAGTCAGCACCAACACCAGTTGCTAACAGGAACTGGAGGTAAAGACAAAGGCATGGATTTTTGTAATCCTCTAGTTTTGAGATCAGTGATTCTCATTGGGATTTGGTTTCGCACAGGCCTACAGCTCCCTGTGATAGCCGATGCAGGTCGCAGTAGCAATGTGCCTAGTCAGCATGAACACCAGTTGCTAACAGGAACTGGAGGTAAAGATGAAGGTATGGATTTTTTGTAACCCTCTAGTCTTGAGGTCAGTGGTTCTCATTGGGATTTGGTTTCACACAGCCCTACAGCTCCCTGTGGTAGCTGGAGTGCAGCTTACGTGTTTACCCTACCGTATGTTGAAAGCCATAATACTGGATGGCCTGTGGAGGAGTGTTGAGATTTCTGCCCAAGCATTGTGCAGCACTGTGGGGAGTAGTCCGGGATTGATCTCTGTACTGTTCTGGACACATTGCTTCCTTCCTGGGAAGGAGAATAGGTTGTATCTGTGTGTGTCATATGTTTCCTTGCCTTCTGTCCCCAGGGAATGGATATAGCTTTGTCAGTAGAGCGGTTGTCTTGATATACCTTCTAGTGAGTGAATAGGAACTTGTAAATCTCCTGTCCTTCTGGGCCCTGTATTCACTCCCCACACCCCCGCGTTGTTCCTTGCAACAGCTGTGGTCAGTCACACCCTGTGTTACTCTGAGCTTCCTGACATTGCCCTTGCCTATCTCCACTGAGCCTTCTTCCATTGTAGGGGTTTATTGGTCAGTCACAAAGCCCTAACTCGTGCAGTGGGCTGTATGGCAGGTAGTCAGATCCTGTGAGTGCTTGACTTGGCTGCTGCAATCAACTCCTTTGCATTTGGTATTTTGTCCCAGAAATAAAATGTCTTTCTCTTAGAGTTGTATTTTGGTAGGGGGCCAATAAGGAGTGATGTTTTCTTTTTTGAAGATAAAAAAGATAATTCCTCTGCTAAAGCTTCAAAGGACAAGAAAGAAGATAAGAGTGATGAGATATGTGTGTTCTATGTCTGGAAGTACTGCAAACATAAAGGTAA
The DNA here is from genome assembly GCA_009806455.1 of Tetrax tetrax. Classification (NCBI taxonomy): domain Eukaryota; kingdom Metazoa; phylum Chordata; class Aves; order Otidiformes; family Otididae; genus Tetrax; species Tetrax tetrax. The sequence continues at coordinate 44,989 of WHYT01015478.1, read as the reverse complement.
GCATTATGAAAAATAATGTTAACCTTGGAGAGCAGCGTTTGCCGAGGCACTCCCCACTCCATGGCTCAGACTAGTGGTGGCATATGGAGTTGCAGTGGCGATTGTGCCTTCTCCCTCATTCGCTTTATTTCCAAGTCACTAATAAACACGGTCAGAATTACAAACATAATCAGAGGAAAGTCATGAGGGTACACTTAAACCCTTTCTCCTCTACATGATCCATCTATGACCTATTTCGGTCCTGTTGATGGGGGCAGGCTTTGGGCGTGTTTCTGCGGCAAAAACCCTTCAAGTGTAAATGTTACACTTCCAGTAACTGTTAGATCAATTTAAGAGCTGGCCTTATGCTGTCATCATTGACGATTCGTAACAATATGTCATCCTTTATTCCTGCTGTATCCTATGTACATTAGATAATAGTCATGTTCTTCCCCATTAAGTCCTTTAAAAAGTGATCTGAGGTGTTAGAACGTCTTAAGAAATTACAGTAGTGCCAACTAAGTCTGGTCCATCGACTGTCTGGCAGTGGCCAATAACAGAGGTCTAGGGGAAAATATAAGTATAAACAATTATATTTGGGGGATATCCCTGAACAGTCTCTTAACCCCCAAGTTAGGCTCTTCCTCAGTTATGAGGAAGTACCGTGAGATTTTCTTTCAGTGACCTTGTCCAGTCACTTCCTAAAGGACTACTCCTTTTTCTGACAAGCTTGTGTAGGTCAAAGATCCACTCAAATTAGATCAGACTGTGTCTGCTTCCCCTTAAGACATGGATGGTAAGTTGCCTGATAACTGTTTGGCCTGACATGTTTGTGTATATTTAGCACTTCTCTAGTTGATTTGTGTTCAGGTAAAGATGCAGTTCTCCCATCAGAAGCTTCTTTTCTGATGAGTAAATTACTTTGGGGCTTGATAATACCTCTTCTTCACTATTACTTTGAAAGTGGACAGTACTTTAAAAAATAAATTATATATTTTATGGGTATTTTATGGACCATAGAAATGAAATCTGGCCAAGAGAGACCAAGTGTTGTTTTGTCTACAGCTTTTCAAGTTAATTTAAGCACAGTGCTTTCAAGCCAGGATGCACTTCTTTTTAACAAAAAGAAGGAAGAAAGGAGTGAATGACACTGTTGTCTTCATATCTGGGGCTAGTTTTCATATGTTCTGTGGTCAGATACATCATAGCTCAGGAAAAGTGAAACTCCTTTTAGCTCTGTGTAGCAGCTACTCTAGCCTTGTATCACATTTCTCATACTTGCTGCTTCTTTAGGACTAGGCTTGAATCATAAACTGGTTTGGGGTGGAAGAGACCTTAAAGACCATCTGGTTCCAAACCCAATGCCCTCCTGGGCAGGGACACCTTCCACTAGACCAGGTTACTCAAAACCCCATCCAACTTGGCCTTGAACATTTCCAGGAATGGGACATCCACAACTTCTCTGGGCAACCTGTTCCAGTGCTTCACCACCCTCACAGTAAAGAATTTCTTCCTTATATCTAATCTAAATCTACCCTCTTCCAATTTAAGCCATTACTCCTTGTCCTATCACTACATGCCCTTGTCAAAAATCCCTCTCCAGCTTTCTTATAAGCCCCCTTTAGGTACTGGAAGGCTGCTAGAAGTTCTCCCCAGAGCCTTCTCTTCTCCATGCTGAACAGCCCCAACTCTCTCAGCCTCTCCTCATAGGAGAGGTGCTCCAGTCCTCTGATCATCTTTGTGGCCCTCTGGACTTGCTCCAGCAGATTCATGTCCTTCTTATGCTGAGGGCTCCAGGGCTGGATGCAATACTCCAGGTGAGGTCTCCCAAAGAGCAGAATAGAGGGGGAGAATCACCTCCCTCGACCTGCTGGCCATGCTTCTTTTGATGCAGCCCAGGACATGGTTGGCTTTCTGGGCTGCAAGCATGCACTGCTGGCTCACGTTGAGCTTCTTATCAACCAGCATCCCCAAGTCCTTCTCCTCACGGCTGCTCTCTATCCATTCTCTGCCCAGCCTGTATGTGTGCTTGGGACTGCCTGACCGATGTGCAGGACCTTACACTTGGCTGTGTTGAGCTTCATGAGGTTTGCATGAGCCCACCTCTCCAGGCTGGCAAGGTCCCTCTGGATGGCATCCCTTCCCTCCAGTGTGTTGACAGCATCACAGAGTTTGGTGTCATCAACAAACTTGCTGAGGGTGCACTCTATCCCACTGTCCATATTGTTGACAAAGATGTTAAACAGCAGCAGTCCCAATACTGACAGCTGAGGAATGCCACTTGTCACTGGACTCCACTTGGACATCGAGCTATTGACCACAACTCTTTGAGCATGGCCATCCAGCCCGTTCTTCATCCACTGAGTGGCCCATCCATCAGATCTATGTCTCTCCAGTTTAGAGAGAAGGATGTGGTGTGGGACCGTATCAAATGCTTTGCACAAGTCCAGGTAGATTACATCAGTTGTTCTTTCCCTATCCACCAAAGCTGTAACCCTGTCGTAGAAGTCCACCAAATTGGTCAGGCACGATTTGCCCTTAGTGAAGCTGTGTTGGCTGTCACCAGTCACCTCCTTGCTCTCCATGTGCTTTAGCATGGTTTCTGGGAGGATCTGCTCCACAATCTTGCCAGGCACAGAGTGAGACTGATTGGCCTCTTGTTCCCTGGGTCTTCTTTATTTCCCTTTTTAAAAATGAGGGTTATGTTTCCCCTTTTCTAGTTAGTGGGAGCTTCACCGGACTGCTATGACTTCTCAAATACGATGGATAGTGGCTTGGCAACTTCATCCGCCAGTTCCCTCAGGACCTGTGGATGCATCTCATCAAGTCCCATGGACTTGTGCACCTTCAGGTTCCTTAGATGGTCTTCAAACCTGGTCCCTCTACAGGGATGTGGCTAGACCACTTGCCAGTGAAGACTGAGGCAAAACCGTCATTGAGTACTTCAACTTTCTCCATGTCCTGGGTAACTAGTTCTCCTGTTTACTTCCAGAGAGGGGCCTACCCTTTCCTTAGTCTTCCTTTTATCATTGACGTACCTATAGAAGCTTTTCTTGTTGCTTTTGACATTCCTTGTTGCTTTTTGACACCCCCTCCTCATCTCCCCTGCCTGTCTAAGGCAGTCTTGAGGCTTAAGTCCATGAACTTCTGGACCTGCATAATGTGAAAGATGTACCCATGTGGCTGGCTGTGGAGGTCAGGCTCAAAGCAGTTACACCATGACCACCAAATAACAGTTGGAGAGCTAGTGTGCTTTGCCATGCCATGTTTGGCTCAAAAAGTTGCAAATGGGAGTTCTGGTCCGCACTTGGATGGAGAGTGCGCATCAGCTTCCCCCAGCAGGGAGGCCGAGAGGTCAGCCACTGCCTGTATCCGGCAGCGTGGACACATGCAGAGGTGTTAAGCAGGACTGAGCTCAAACATGCAGACATATGTGCTTTGAAAACATAGATGAATTTTAAAAAATGTCCAAAGCCTTCCTGTGTGAAGGTTATGTAGCACTGCTGCAGGTCTTGCGTGCAAGGCAGTTAAAAGTTGCTGCTTGCCATTTTCTGAGAAGCGAAGCATCAATTCCAGCGGTGCCTGGCGGTCTTGTTAGTAGGGCAGTGTGCTGCCTATTCAGGGGTGACTGTAGGGGTCCCTTTTGGGCGATGTTCTGTGGAGTATTGCAGTCCTTTGTGCTGCCTGATTCGTTGGGCTAGGCCTAAAAAAAAAAGTCATTCAGGCATTGGTAACTACCCTGCAAGCTGTAAGGGAACGAGAGAACCAGAATCTGATTCTCTCAGTACTTAACAGAGTGCTTATGTGATGTGTTGACTACACTTCGTACAGCTGAGAAACGTGCTGGTGAGACACATGGACGCACGCTTCCTATCTGTGGCACTGCTCTCCCAGCTACCAATGTTGTGTCTCAGCAAAGGGAAGGTTGTAGTTTCTTTGAAATATATTTGGCAGCATGAGGGCTTATGTTGCTTTTCTAGATAAGAGTGAAGCAACACACACCTCTGTTGTTCAAACATATTTCTGTTTTCAGCACGCTGTCTTTATTGCTCATACCAAAGCCTGGGAGATGAAGCCAGAGCATAAAAAATGCTTGTTCCTTTTTTTTTTTTTTTTTTTTTTTTTTTTTTTTTTAAATGTCTTGCTCTCTCTGTTATGATTGCAGAACTCTTGACTATGTCTGATCTCATTACAGATAAATGCAGATTTGTTCATTACCACTTGCCATATCGATGGCAGGTATATAATGGGGTCACCTGGAATGACCTTTCCATGATGGAAGAAATTGAAAAGGCCTATTGTGACCCCAAAACCAGCAGGTATGATGACGTTGGGCTGCTTGCTTAGGGTACTGTGCTTGGGCCCCTGAGGAAAAACTCTTGCTTTCCTCGTCAAGATATCTGACTTCCGTAACTTCTGATGACTGAGGTTCTCAGAATCTGGGAGGATGTACAAATGAGAATTTTTGAAAAGAAAAGTAAAAGTGATTGCATGGAAATATCGCCCCATTTTTGTCTTCTGAAAATAACACAACAATATCTGGCATTTAAAACTCTATACAGGGTAAAAAGAAGTGGGTGGAATTTAGTGCTTAGAATATTAGTATTTCAGCTAATGAATCATAATTTATTTATAATAATTGGGCCTTTTGACAACAGAGCTAGTCCTTCCCTATGCCTATTCCTTTCTTAATACAGTTAGTATCTCTAATAATAATATTATAATATCTATAATGCGCCTAGAGGAATTTTATGAAATGCCCTTTGTGTAAGCAGGCCATCATTTTATTTATTTATTTATTTAGAGAGAGCATTTTCCCTTTAACTCCTTTGTGAAAGCCCCACTGTAAGCCACCTGGATTCATAGGGGATCCCAAGATTGTCCTCAGTAAAATTATATAATAATTTTGGTGCATGCCTCTTCAGATAGCAGATTATTTTGATTTGCAGCTTGACTAAGCTGCTGGTGCGAATCACAAGCAAGATTCCAAAGAGGAGGCTGCTTTCAAAGTCTTTCTGCCAGAGAGTTAATTTTTCAAGGCTCCCAAGAGTTAGAGCCCAGGTGGCTCCTGTGATGAATGCTGTTTCAGAACTCACAGCTGTGATTACATCATCTGTAACCACAGAAAAAGAACGAAGTTCTTTTGATAAGCTGCGGGTGTTTGCTGGCAAACCCAGTCACGTACCTCCCAACCTTTTTTGTACCGAGAAAAACTGTGACCGTGCTTATTTATCACAGAAATACCTTTTGCCACATTGTACATGTAGCCCCGGACTGTCTGTAAAGCTGGCAGTGCAACGTGTGGCTAGCGATTGAGATGGCATTCAGTGTCTCACAGGCCATAGTTCACTTCTGAAGACTGGAAACAGTTTTAAGAGCTGCCATGCACGGTGTGAGAAATATTCTTATTTCAGGCCTAATTAAGTTGAGGCAGTTGCATTATGTTAAAGAAAATTGCACCAGCTTAAACTGGGGATTAGAGGATAAAATATATACTGTTAACTATAATAAACCTGAATTTGTCCTTACAGCATGGCAGATAAGAATATTAATTTCCAGACAATGACCTGCAATTCTTCTTCACTTCGACGCCTCTCTACAGCATCATCAGTCACAAAACCTGGATTTGTATTGACCACAGAGTGGATTTGGTACTGGAAGAATGACCAAGGCCAGTGGAACGAATATGGAAAACAGGTGAGTCCATGTCCTGTGCTTTGAATCACTTCTGAAGAAATGTGTGGAGCTTCTTCCCCCCATTCCCCTTTACTCAGCAAGGTTAATTCAGTAAATACTTGTGCTTGAGTTTTACAGTGTCAAGTAAGGCAGTGAAGCTACAGATGTTCATAACAGATGTGATAAAATGATGATAGGCTGGGGGGGAGGGAACACACCTTATCTCTTCGCAGTGAGGTTCAGTATGAATGATTGTCTGTCTTTGGGTCTGGATGATTTGTTATAACTGCTTTCCTTACAAAGACCATGTTGGCAAATGCAGGAAAGCAAAATTGTTTTGTTTTCTTGTTTTTTTTTTTTTTTTTTCTTTTTTCAGCTTGTGTTGATCAGACTAGTTTTGATAATGCATGCTGGCTTCTCTAGTCAGATTCTCTTTTGGAGTTGTCCTTGGCTTCTATGCAGATTTAACATGTATACACTGTCCTTGAGATGTACTGCCTTTTAAATTTTTCAGGAAGTAATCTTGCCTCTCTTCTGAGCCTTGTCCTGCTTCCTTGGACAGGCAAGGATTGCTCTGCTTTCTCAGATCAAGTGTTACCTTTTTCCTTGGGTGGCCAAATCCTCTTTGAGAGAGTCATCTATCTGAAAAACACAGGAAAATAAATGAATAAGCAGCGTAGTTTAGCCCCACTTGGGACTAAGCCCTACATAGTCAGTCACTCACCCTCCCCACCCGCCCAAGGGAATTGGGGGCGGAGACAATATAACAAAAGGCTTGAGGGTCGAGATAGGGAAAGGGAGAGATCATTCCAATTACTGCTACGAGGAAAACAGACTCCACTTGGGGAAAAACCAATTTATTAACAATAAAACCGAAGTAGGATAATGACAGAGGAAAAACCCAGATCTTAAGAACACCTTCCCCCCCACCCCCCCCCTCTTCCTGGGCTTAACTTCACTCCCGTATATATCTCCACTCAAATAGCCTCCCCTCAGGCAGCACAGGGGGCATAGGGAATGGGGGTTGCCGTCAGTTCATCACACGTTATTTCTGTCACTCCGTCCTCCTCAGGGGAGGAACTCCTCACACTCTTCCCCTGCTCCAGCGTGGGGTCCCTCCCATGGGCTACAGTCCTTCACGAACTGCTCCTCTTCCACGGGGTGCAGTCCCTCAGGAACCGGCTGCCCCAGCGTGGGCCCTTCACGGGCCACAGTCTCCGTCAGGCATCCGCCTGCCCCGGCGTTGGGCCCTCCCCGGGCTGCAGGTGGATCTGTGCTCCTCCGTGGGCCTCCATGGGCTGCAGGGGCACAGCCGGCCTCACCATGGCCTGCACCACGGGCGGCAGGGGAATCTCTGCCAGGAGCCACATTACTCCTCCCCCTCCTTCTTCACTGACCTTGGAGTCTGCAGCTGCTCCTCTCCCAAGAAATTCCTCACTCGGGCAGACACCTCTCATATTCTCTCACATCTCTTATCTTCTCTCGGCCAGGCTGGACCAGACCCACACAGCCGCTTGGCGGGAGGCCAGAGCGTGGGGCCTGCACGGCCCACAGAGCTCTCGCCTCTCCCTCTCTGCCTGCGCTTCTGTTTTATTTTCCCCTTCTTAACTACGTTATCACAGAGGCTTTATCACCTCTATCACCATTCCCAGTTGGCTCGGCCCCAGCCAACGGCAGGTCTGCCCTGAAACGGGACAGATCCACTGGACAAAGAGGAAACTTCTAGCAGCTTCTTTAGGAAGCTGCCACTGTAGCACCCCCCCACCGCTACACAAACCCAACACGATAAGGAATCTCTCCTTCCTCTAAGGCAGCTGAGTTTTCCCCATTTGGTTTGTGCAGTATAGCTGCACAAACGGCAGAACACAAAGATGATCCAGGGACGTGGAAGAATAGACAGGGAAAGATGATGACTATCATAATGGCAGGCCTGGATTTCAGTAGGCAGCTTAAGTGGAAAGCATCTCCATCGGCATACTCTCATATTTTACATTGGTTTGTACATTAGAGAATTATATTTGCATCGTGGTTTAACCCCAGTGTTGCAGAGCAGATTTAGAATCTGCCAGCTACGTGAGTTTGTCACAGGGGAGATTTTAAACTGTTTAAGGAACAACCGCTAAAGGTAACAGCAAAAGTAGTTCTGTTGGAGCAGGATGTTGTAAAAGTGAGACTAAACAAAGCCCAATAGCAAGGTTCAGTCTATTACTTGCTGCGCAGAGGATATAATAATAATTCAAAGTTACCAATACAAAAATCTTAGTACACTAAAATACAAAGTTATTCACGGTATTGGTTGCTTACCAAAGATCAATAGTTGCTAAGGGCTTTCTCAGCCTCAAGAAGTAACCTTGAGAGGCATCCCAGCTCAAAGGGAGATCACAGCTGTGCAGCCTGCTCCTTAGCAGGGGGAGCTCAAAAAGACCTTGCTCAGCCTGTGATATTTATGGAATAAAGTGGTTGTCTCATAGTCAAATTACATGCAATGGAAAAGGTAAGCGTGAGACTCCTTGTACCTGCAGCTTTCTTTGTTCCTTCAAAAATTAGCCTTGGAAGAACCACCTGCTATTCATGTATTAATCGCATGATCAGTTTTCCATTTTCCAAGCTCATATGCATCAATGCTCACTATGTCACTCTGTTCCCGTGTGGGTTTTCAGAGAACAGGTTGAAACTAGAGAAGTTCATGGCCTGGTTGTGGCCTAGGTCTTTACTTCCTTTGGAGTCTGAGCCAAACTAGCACTGCTCAAGGAGCCGAGTGCATCCGTCACACCTGGCCCGCAGCTCAGCCCCACACAGCCACTCGCTCACTCCCCCGCAGTGGGATGGGGGGGAGAATCAGAAGGTAAAATTGAGAAAATGCATGGGTTGAGATAAAGACAATTTAATAAGTAAAGCAAAAGCTGCATGCACAAGCAAAGCAAAATAAAGAATTAATTCACTACTTCCCATTGGCAGGCAGGTGTTCAGCCATCTCCAGCAAAGCAGGGCTCCATAATGGTTGCTTGGGAAGAGAAATGCCGTAACTCTGAATGTCCCCCTATTCCTTCTTTTCCCCCTAGCTTTATATGCTGAGCATGATGTCATATGGTGTGGAATATCCCTCTGGACAGTTGGGGTCAGCTCTCTCAGCTGTGTCTCCTCCCAGCACCTTGTGCATTCCCAGCCTACTCGCTGGTGGGGTGGTGTGAGAAGCAGAAAAGGCCTTGATGCTGTGCAAGTGCTGCTCAGCAGTAACTAAAGCATCCCTGTGTTATCAACACTGTTTTCAGCACAAATCCAAAAAACATAGCAGCATATAAGATACTATGAAGACAATTTGTTACAGAAATTTAAATGGGATACATGTGTATCCATCATTACTAATTATGTATTTGTGTGTATGTTATGAGTGTTTGGTAATCAAACTTTAGGCCATGATAGTTCTGGGCAGATTTGTCTTCATCTGACTTTTTGCTCCCTCTTTCCCTCTATGCAAGCTAGTTATCCGGAGTTTAGTCCTGATGCTGTTTACTCATTACAGTTCTCTCTTTTTTTTTTTTTTTTTTTTTTTCCCCCTTTGCA
>WHYT01015478.1:25128-35526 GCA_009806455.1 Tetrax tetrax | reverse complement strand
GTGCCTTAGCATGTTTTCCAGGAGAATCTGCTCCATCACCTTGCCAGGCACAGAGGTGAGACTGACCGGCCTGTAGTTGCCCGGGTCTTCCTTACTCCCCTTTTTGAAAATGGGGGTTATGTTCCCTCTCTTCCAGTCATCGGGGACCTCACCAGACCGCCACGATTTCTCAAATATGATGGCCAAAAAATTAATAGAATTACAGGAAAGTCAAGAAGCTTGCATAGGCTTTGTGCAACTATTCTTCAGGAGATAGAATTGACAATGAATATGCACTTTTCGTTAATGAATGACTGTCATTAATTAATGACCCCATCTTGTAGACTTATTCATGACAGTTTCTTTTTCCTTCTCTTTTCTCCTCAAGAAATGACCCAGATAAACATCGCATTTGGAACTCGAAGACGAGTCTGCAGGCGACCAAAGTTTGTGTCTTCTGAAGAAGTGCATAAGATAAAGAAAGGGTAAATGATGCTCTTTAAATTGTTGATTTTTTTCATGTTTTATAAGTAATTATAGAGCAAAATGGCTGCCAGAGCTGGCAGTAATTGTGCAAAGAATACAGCTGTTGCTAGAAGAAAACATACTCATTTGACTGAACAGAAGCTGTATCACAAACTGCTGGCTTGGTGCATCACCTGGTTTCCGGGGTACACGTTACTCCAGGTACCACATCCACAGGACCGGTGATGGACTGTCTTAAACAAGCAAGTGAAAGAGGACTGTGACAATTGAATGGCAGCATGTAAAGCCTAGCTCACAGACTGAGGCCATTTCCCAGTTTCTTCATGTTTTATTTTGTTTATTTTTAAATGTAGGAATTGGCCAAAGGGGGTGCTGCGAATTTCAATGTTCAGAGCATGACTAGAATTACTAACACCTCATTTTCTGTCTGCAAACAGCCAGAAGGATTCTTCTATTCCAAATCAAGCCTGTCCTATCCACTGGGATCAGTCTGCACTACCTGACTTGGGATACAAGGTATCCTTTTTTTTTTTTCCCTCTTGTAATTCTGGCATGATTCAAAGGAGGATGGTGCTCAACTGAAGCAATTGTAAATGGGTAGATGCTAAAAAGGGACAGGAGTTATTTTTTGGGTGGATGTGCTAAAGATCTAGGTGATCTCCCAAGAGCTCCTGAAAAAGGTACCAAATTCCCATGAACTTGATCTGCATTTTGGGCATCTATCTACATGCAAAACCAAAACTCATCTAAATCAAACCAAGAAGAATCACTGTTAAAATGTACTAATGGCTTACCTTGGTGACTTGGTGGACCAGTTAAGCATGGATCTTCTATGAGGTGTGTATTTCTTCATTAGAAGCTGGGCTGAGACCAAACCCTTTCTGTGTAGGCCATTAAAAGGCCATCCGATAATAATACTCTCACTCTTTGTATTTTCTTTTTCCTGGTGTAGTTACACTGGCAATGGCATGAGAATCAGAAATATAATCTCTTGGCTTCCATGGACTGGTTTCTGTTGTTCTGCTTTGTGCTGAATGTTTCGTTTGACTACCATCTTGTGTTGGATTATACCCTTCTCAATGTAATACCCGTACCTGGCCATGTGTGTGTAGAGCAAATACGTATAAATACAGTTCTGATGAAAAAGGAATGGGTAAAATTTAAGTCAACTGCTCTGTATATTAGCTCCTTTCAAATAGGGTTTTGTTTGGTTGTTTTTTTGTTGTTTTTTTTTTTTTGTTTTTTCCACAAATAGCAAAAAACCCTAATTTTTCAAGATTGTAAAAGTGTCAGGTGTCCAGCACCTGCTGAATGAACTAATGATGTGTTTGTGTGGGAATGTGGCAGCCAGACCTTTTGAAGATCTGGGCCTGTGATATTCTGAGCTCTGTCAAAAATAGTAAAGGATATAGCTAATCAGCTCTTCCCTTGACTTAGCAGCAGCTTAACTGATTAACATAAAACTTGAATTTTTCAAAAGGAGACGCAAAACTCAGTTCCTTTTATGTCTCTGAGCTGTACATACTTAACTGCTTCCCTTACTCTGAAAATGTCAGTCTGAATTTTAGTTGAGTCCACTTGTTGGGGTGTTTCTGGAACCACTGAGGTGAGTGTGAGAGGCTTTGGAATGTGATATGCAGATCCATGGTATTGCTGGAGGTACTTGTGGGGATGGGTGAAATAGAAGGATCATCTTGTTTCCCAGAGCTCAGTTTGCTTGCTGAGTTGGCACCTGAGAAAACCGTTTCTTAACTTGTAAACTGAGTGCTTTTCATAGGAAAGGAAAAGTTAATTCTGCACCTGAAAAGTGACAAAGCCCACAGTAGCTGTTGGCACTAAAACTGAAAGCTTGGGCTAAATTAAATATTTCAGTGGAACCCTAAGCTTGTTTTTTTGCAGTAAGTAATATTGGGACTGGCTGGGGTTCTGCATGCATGTGGTGACCATCGTAAGATCTGACAGTTATGGCTTGATGAATTCCCTTCTCTTCAGACATTGACAAATAACCCTGGCAAAATTTGCCGCACTGGAAGTGATTCATTTTTAAAAGGAACACCTGTATGAGACAGGGAGAAAGTAATCTTTGCTTAAAAAGAGCGGCTCTGTTTTGGTACCATTGCTTATTTTTTGAGTGTTGCAGTGTCTTAATCTGTAAGTCATTTAAAATCATGGTTCTATAGAAACTGGAGTGTATGAAATGCACAATGGAAATTGGTAACACCAATTGGAAAGTTGGTGTGAATTTCTTCTGTCTTTGTTTAGCAGACAAAGTGGAATTAGTAGTTGGTAAACCTTTTAAAGGCAGAAAAAAAATAATGGGTATTGTCTTGGAACTTCATGCTGGGTTTAAAATCATATCTTTAATGTACAACTGAGAAACGTATGCAACGAACATGTGGTTTTATGTCAGAAGTTAATTTTTGTGCGGCTGCTGCGTTGCTGAACCCTGACATGCGTGCCAAAGATTGCTGTGCTCTAACAGGAACGGGAGCTGATGCAACAGGAAGAGTCTGTCTGTGTGCTTTGTAGGCATCAGTGCTGGTTGGTTCAGTGTCACTAATACAAACTATGCTGCTTCCACTCCCTAAGTTACCCAGCTGTCAAGGTGTGATATCACAGAGCACGGTTCTTGTACAGTCATATGCTAACAGAAGTTATGGTTAGGGTGGGGATTCTTTCTCTGCCTCAGAAACTCTGCTCCTTGATAGTGGGTTAGCAAATGCTTGTGCCCTCTAGGGTTTTCCTTTTTTGCTCTGAAGAGGGAAGGAGCTAAAGAAGTTAGGTTGTTATGACGTATCAACCATGTGGTGTTACCCTTTATTAGCAGGGGTAACTTCCTTGGGGAAATACAGACAATTCCGCAAAGTTTTCATGCAAAAGAGAACTGGCTTTGTTGCTTGGCGGCCATCGTATGAGAAAATAATTGAAGTGTCTTTCTTACAGGATTAGGCCTTGTACAACGTGGCTGACCCTCTGTTTTACCCAGAAAGGTTACAGTTCCTCAAGAACAGTTCCTCAGTAAAAGATGCAACATAGCAAAAGCATATTTATAGTCTAAATAAGAATTGTTTATGTATAAATAAAAGATGTAGTACTGAAATACAGTGACATAATATTCAGCTTGTAGGTGATGGTGAGCTGTGGTGTCTTAGAGCATGCTGATAACAAATACGCATCCAGATTGTTTTATGTGGTGTTTTGTAAAGAAGCTTTGGAAAATACTCTTGTATTAAGATATAGAAAGTTTCATTCAACCTTGTAAAAGCTTTTTAATAAATTCAAAGAAAAAATTCTTCCTTGTGCAGCTCACTTTATTCTTAATCCTTAGAAGACACTCCTATGATAGGCCTCTTTGTCAGTAAGTGCACAAGCTGGACGTGGCGTCCAGAAAAACACTTCCTCATTTATAGGCCACTGTGAAATGTAAGTCCTTTTTTATCTCCTCTCTAAACTCAGCCTTCTAAAACAGGGAGCTAAGGTTGATTTGGTTAAGATGTTGATTTCATGTTACCTCCCAGGATGACCATGGCTTTGCTGCTTAAAACAAAACTTTGATACGTGGGAAGCTGGGCATTTCACTTTGAGTCATCTTGAGTCCCCGCTTGGATTAGGCAGCGATAAAGTGGAAAGTATTACAAAATGACATTGATCTGCCAGCATTATGCATTTTCAGGCAATTTTATGGAAGATAACTGTTTATTCTAGAAGATTAAAACCACAGATTACTGTGGAGAAAAAATGGAAAATTTATGTGTGACATAAGCAAGCAGAAGAGCTCAAATAATGTTTTAATTGTGTTGGATTTTTAAACATTAAAAGTATGGATGAATAGACTTTGTTTCTTTAGGAAAGGAGGAGATGTATTTGCTTAAGCAAGTATATTTAGTGTAAGATTCCAATTAGAATCCTAATTATTCTCTTATAGTTAGAAATGTAGCTTTTTTTTTCTTAAGTCTATATTTAAGTGCAACTTTCCAAGTTTTAACTTAGAACAGCTAAGGAGCTATGATGCTGGGAGGTTGTATGTCTTTTGTTTGTTTCATCTTTAATAGCTGAAGCTCTCTTAAATGTGTGGTTACAAATGATACCGTTATCTAACATCTTTTGTTATTAATCAAGTTCGTATATAAAACTAATATTCTCTGGAATAATAAGTCAAGTTTTGCTTTTGGAATTTCTGTTTCATTGAGATTTAAAGTTACAAGAGTCAACTCTTACTTGGAGACAATAAACATTTAATTGACCCTTTTGCTTTCAGCATCCTTCCTGAAGAAATGTGAGGTGCCCTTGCAAAGCAGGAGTGACATACTGATTTACATATTAACTGTGTGTCCTAATTATTCACGTAGTCATGATCTTGAGCATGGAATTAACCTTCATAAGTATAGTATGGAGACTCTTCTGAAAATATATCTACTGTAATTATGCTTCTGCATATTATGAGAAGCCTCAGGTCTTCTTTTGCTTTGGTTTATATTTTATAGGCAGTGGAGATCAGTAATACAACCTCTGAATACCAGACAATAAAGCAGCTGTTTCATCAGACTATGAAAAACTACAATGTTCTTAAAATACAGAGGATTCAGAATCCATCCCTCTGGAAAGTGTTTCAGTGGTTAGTATTTGTTTCCTCATAGTTACGGGGAGGGCGTCTCCAGGAGCTGGTGTCCTGTATCTGCTTCCTAGGAAAGGAAAGACAGTACCACCTGTGCTTTAAGGTGACTGGTATTTCCTTCTTAGGAGCAGTTTCAGGACTGAAATGAAGTGTCCAAGGCTGTCCAGAGAATGCTCCCCGGGGGAGGTTCCCTTTGCCTGGCTCCTTGGAAGATGGAGGGAGGGGTATGGACAGAAAGGCAGAAATGACACAAAATTGGGATGAGGATACCCATTAATGACGTGGAATAGTGTATTATCTCAGGGATTGAACAGTAACTGCCTGCTGCACACGTGTTCTGTCTGTTACAAATGTTTATCCATTACTGTATATGAAATACTTGCTAAAAAATAAGTGGGCAAGGGTAAAGGATGCTTAGGTCTTTCTTTCCAGTCAGATTTATTTAAGGGTTTCTCAAGAGTTTGGGTACCTTTGCTGACTGAAGTCAGTATTCACTGAGAAAGAACCCTTGTGCTTTAACTTAATGGTCTCTGAGTTCCAGAGCTCCTTTCTTGTTTTCAACATCTGCATCAGTGATACTGAGCTCCAGGTGCTTATGCCAAGCTTGATACCAACAGATTTGACCTGGTGCTAGTGACAGTAAACAACCGTGTTCAAGTTAATTTGGTAGCAGATTAACCTGTTGCATAGAACAGTTTTCCAGTTTAAAAAAAAAATACAGATACTTAATAGAAGTATTCAAGGACTGTATGGAATGGTAATGGAGAAGAAAAATACTGCTCAAATAAGGACTTTCGCCTGCGAAGTGACTGAACCCGGGAAGTTATCAGCTAATAATTTCCTAAAACCTTTTCATCTAGCAAAACTTAAAACACTTCAAAACATGTCATAGCACATACTTTCTCTTTTTGTCCTCCTCCAATGAGATAATTAAGCTAACCAGGCAGAGTTCAGCATTGCCAAGTTCTCAACAGACAAATTTCAGTCCGTTGCTCTTGACTTTTCATTTATGCAGATTACAAGTTGGAAGGATGCTCCCCTCTCCCTGGCTCTGTTTACGTTGTAGCTGATCACTTCCTGAAGACTTTTACTGTCTTGTCTGCTTCACCAGCTTCTGAAAAGCTGCGGGACATCTAAATCCTCTGAAATAGTGATGGGAGATACTAGCTGAGCTTTGTGTTGTGATTCCTCTTTGGATACTGGTCATAGCTCAGTCTGACTCTGGCCTAAATCAGTAAGGTCTCCAGCGGTGAAAGGCTCAGTTTCTCTCCTTCTGGCTCGGTCTCCTCAGCTGCACTGACCTCACTGAGGGGCAGGAGGGTGTATGGCAGTTTGAGTTCAGTCGGGGAGTGAAGAACCAGCTGCCTCTAGCTTTTACCAACCGCTGGAGCATGGGGGCTCTGCGGTTATACAGCCTCCCCTCGGCAGGGAGTTTGGGGGTGGGAAGGGGCAAGGCACGTTAAAGCAGAACTAGTAGGACCCCACAGAGGAGCAAAAGGTTGGTACAGTGGGGACTGTAATAGTGTCAATGCGTACTGAAATTCACTGAAGAAAGCCAGAATTATCTAGAATTGCTGGGCAGTGGTATCAGTATGTTGCTCATCTTGTAGTTGTTCATCATACTGCTAGTCTGTCTCGTCTTCCAAGCTGAGAAAGGAGAAAGCAAACTAGAAATCTCACCCAGATGATATTTGTATGTACGTTATATGCTTTTTTTTTTTTTTAACCCCCTTTCTCCTTTTTCTTCCATGGCTCACACTTTCCTCCCCTGCATTTTTCTGTTAGGCAAAAGGAGCAGATGAAAAGGGAAAATGGAGGGAAGGAAGTAAACGAAAAGTTGCTGTTCCATGGAACCCAGACCTCCTTCGTGAAAGCCATCTGTATTCACAACTTTGACTGGAGAATTTGTGGAAGCAATGGAACTAACTATGGAAAAGGTACGTAGGGAGTGACTCTGTGTGTTAGACATCTACTTGAGATTCCTCTGATACTAGAGCAATCAAAATTTCGAAGTCTTGAACTATAAAGGGTGAAAAAAAGAGGTAGGAACTGGTATTATGATCTTCCTTCCCTCTGAAGAGGACAAGGATTTACTTTGTGTGGGGATAAGACTTTTCACAAGGTGTTAAGAGAATTAATGTAGGGATTTGAAAAAGCCACTCTTGCCGTAGGTGGGATCTTCTCAAAGCTCCAGATCATAATTTGAACTTGCCAGAGAAATGGCTGCTCGTCTTCCTGGCAGGGAGCAAGAAGGGTGTGCATTCCCTCACTATGATTGTGAAAGCTCCTCATATTTTCTTGTCTATCCCTCTCATCGTAACACACATACCTGTAGCGATTTTATAAGTTTTGGTTTTTTAAAAAAATTATTCCTAAAATGGCAAATTCTGGATGGGAATCCTGTGGCAAAATCCTTTCTCTTGTAAAAATTTCTATGGTATTATGTAAATTGAGTAGGTGGAGACCTGAAAGTTGGGTCAAATACCTCCTAAAAAACAAAAGGATGCTCAGTCTTCACTGTCACTTTAGACATACTCCTTGTAACCGTGTTTTCGTATGATTTTCTAGGAAGTTACTTTGCTAGAGATGCTTCCTACTCCCACGCATACTGTCAGCAGCAGCCTACAATGGAAACACACATCATGTTCGTGGCTCGTGTCCTGGTTGGAGAGTATGTTAAAGGCAACGCAGCCTACGTTCGCCCGCCGACAAAGTCCATTGACAACCTTCGCTTTTATGACAGCTGCGTGGACAACGAGTTAAATCCCTCCATTTTTGTTGTCTTTGAAAAATACCAGATTTATCCCGAGTATTTAATAGAGTATAAGATGGAAGAGAAAAAATGCATTGTGTCTTAGAGGGCTCAGAGCTGTTTGTATCCCACATCTTATTTTCTGTATTGCAGGTGTTCTAACACTTGGTGACTTCTTTCTTTTTAATACAATCCTTTGGAACGTTAATCCGAAGAATTCCTGTATTGAGGAGGGCTGGCAAGACAGATGTTGTATTTGTTGAGACCAATTGCCTTGTCTTCTCTTCTTCCTCTCTTAAATGAAGCATAGACATTTGGATAACCACAGCAGAAAAATCAGAATCATGGGATGGGAAACAATGTTAATATGTCAGTGGACAAATAATTGTAAACGCATGTTCTTAGAAATAGAGTAGAGAGAATTTATCTTTGCCACCAATTCAGTTAAGAGGCAAACTAACAGTACAGTAGTTTTGAAGCACACTCTCAGGTTTTTAGTAGTCAAAGCTTCTCTTCAGTGCAGAATACGGTTGTTCTCGATCCTCTTGTCTATCACAGTTCTAAAGAAGTCAGTGTACGTAAGAATGACTTGACTTAGTTTTCAAGGTGCTGCTTGTTAATGCTGATACTATTTTCAAGTTTTAAATAGTAAAACAAAAAATAAAAAGCTTATTTTAAATCTATGTCATAAATTCTTAAATAGAGAATTTTCGTCTGTACAATGGCGGCTATTGTTTGGATCAGAAAATTCTTGGATCAGCTTCGTTTTGCAGATCTGCAGTAACTTGCTTTGTGATCTATACAAAAATAGAGCTCAAGTGAAACTCTGAAAGACACAATCTATGAATAAGCAGGTACTAAAATGTGGTGGTTTGCCTGCAACCAATGGCCGTAAGTATATAAAGGCTGTGTCACAATGAGCCAGGCTTTCAAGTGAACATGGCCACGTCTTTTCTCAATGTGAACATTTGCTTCACACACGCTATAGGACAGGAGAAACGTTTTAAGAAGCATTGATATTTTCTGTCCCATTTGTATACGCTGAATTTCGTTTTTCCAGAACTACAACATGACTGGAAGAGACCAGTCGTAGTCTCTCGAGGCCAGTGGTAAAACCGCTGTCCTAAGACAGTTAGTGTACGTGTTTGGTTGCCCACATTGCACTGGGCAACTTGCTGAGACCCTGCTGGCAAGTGTAGTTCCTCTTCATGTTTTGAGGTCACTGTGGGTGATCCAGGGTACTGCTTCCCTGGGCCCATTTTTTGATGCACTTGCTTTCTCTTTGTCAGTGATGTACAACCCTACTAACGGTGGTTAAGCCCTCATTTGTTGTTACGTGCATTTTACTGTCCCAAAAAGAAAATATAGAAACTTGGATAGAGTTTCTACAGAATTTTAATAAGGAGTTTGTGAGTTAATCAAACTGGAGACCCTCTGTACAAAGCTGTCTCTTTCAGGCAGTTTTAAGAGGGAAACTGCTGCTGAGGAGCAGTAATTTTTGCTTTCAGATAAGCTTTGTAGTAACACAAATAGCTTCCTAGTTATTTGCATCTTCGATACAAATCTGTCAACCACATGTACTACGCAAAGTTTGCAAGTTTACCAAGAGGACAGGGAAATATATAAAACTGGCAAATCTTACTAAAGTTACTGTCTTACAACTAAATGGATCAGTAATGCATCAGTAATGCATAAAAAGGAGACGATTTCACCACTTTTTAAGATCTCTCTCTTTTGTTTGCCTGTAGCGTTCCTGAATAACTTTTCATACGTTTTGCTATATTTGCAAATAAAATGTGGTTTCACTCACTTCTTGCTTGTTCATGCGCAGTTTGTCTCCATACGTAAACTTCTAGCACAGCTGAACAGACCCGGTGAACCAGCCGCCTCATACGTGTGCTCAGTGTCTTCCCGTCATCTGTGTTTCCGAAGCAGGGAACTGCATGGATGTAGTTTTTGCGTTTTAGTGTAACCGCTTAGCTCAGTGGGAAGGAGAGAATACAGTTCGATTCACAGAGACTAGTTCTGTAAATGAACTCCCTAACTAAGATACCCTTAAGTGCCATCGTGTAATGCAATAAAACAGCTGCTCTGAGCAGTTGTTAAAGTCCTTAAAAAAGGCAGAAAGAATAAGATGAAGTAGCAGAACTACTCGTTTTAATACGTAGAAGTATCCAGCTATTGACTTATTCTAAGGATGTATTTTTTTAATATCTAGATGAGTAATTTTTAAAGAATCTGATCTAAGCACCTATAAGACAGTGCTGCACCTCGCCCCCGCCCCTGTAAGCTACAGGACAGGCAAATATATGGAGAATGTCAGTGAGATGCTGACAACTGAAAAATCAGTCCAAATCACAAAATCCAGAGGAAGGACAAGGGAAAAATACAGGAAATCCAGTGCTGGGCTTCACGTTTTCCTGAGCCCTTCCATAGGTCTGGCAGAAAATGCTGCTGTGTGCGGTACAACTCTCTGGTGCTGTTTAATGGGTGGTGGGGTTGTACTGTAGAAGAGAGCTGCTCTGAGGAAGGAAGGAAGAGAACTTCAGTCTGGGTAACTGAGCTG
>WHYT01015478.1:0-23942 GCA_009806455.1 Tetrax tetrax | reverse complement strand
AGATGAAGTAGCAGAACTACTCGTTTTAATACGTAGAAGTATCCAGCTATTGACTTATTCTAAGGATGTATTTTTTTAATATCTAGATGAGTAATTTTTAAAGAATCTGATCTAAGCACCTATAAGACAGTGCTGCACCTCGCCCCCGCCCCTGTAAGCTACAGGACAGGCAAATATATGGAGAATGCCAGTGAGATGCTGACAACTGAAAAATCAGTCCAAATCACAAAATCCAGAGGAAGGACAAGGGAAAAATACAGGAAATCCAGTGCTGGGCTTCACGTTTTCCTGAGCCCTTCCATAGGTCGGGCAGAAAATGCTGCTGTGTGCGGTACAACTCTCTGGTGCTGTTTAATGGGTGGTGGGGTTGTACTGTAGAAGAGAGCTGCTCTGAGGAAGGAAGGAAGAGAACTTCAGTCTGGGTAACTGAGCTGAAGAGGGAAGGAAGCTAGAAAAAAAAAACATACTCTGAATGTAGGAGGATGGACCATAAAGGGGAAAAAAAAAACAAAAAAGGTTCTCCCACATACCAGCACCTCAGCCTTTTTGTAACTGATGCCAAGAAAGACCCCTTGCAAAAGAAATGCCATGCTTGCCACAGGCTGACAGTAATCCTTTGCTCTTTGAGGCTGGTAAAAGGCAAGGTGTGTGAGAGGCAAGGCATAATGCCTTGCGTGGCAGCTGTGCAGCCGCTGGGCTGAATCGTGGTTCCAGCTGTTGCTGCAATAAGACAGCTTTGAGATCAGACCAAATCAAAGCACGTTTTCTTGATAACCAGCAGAATCTTGGAAGTAATTCTTTTTCATTCCTATTGACTCTGTACAGAAATTGTATTTGCTTTCTTCTGGCACTGCCTATTGAGACTGCCACTTGTGGGCCAGGTTTTTGCCTGAAACAGCCTATGTGTGATAACAGGGTTACGATTTGTCACTGCTGATGTTTTCTTGGATTTCTGGATTGGCCAAGAGCTGCAGAACAAGCTTGGTCAGAAAAGGCCAAAAATGCATTTGCTAAGGGCACATTCTATGTTTAACCCAGTAACTTCACCATCTTTTCGGTACAGATTAGAGAGGCTATTCATGAGCACTTCTGGATGCCTTATTTTGGTTCCTGTCTTTAAACTGAGTGAATACCTACTGCTCACATTTCAAGACACAGTTTATAGAATAGCATAACAGAATGTGTTATGAGCAGCACCCTTGTAACTATTTATTTGAAAAAAAAAATCTTAGCAAATTTTTTGCATTTTTACCTTTCAATATAATTTTTTTTTTTTCAGTCCATCCCTGTCAGCTGGGGTGCCAACCAAGTCGTTTGCTTACAAGGACACATAGACCTGATGCAATCCTAGCAGTCAGCTGTTCAGCAGCTCTTAGTTGTGTCTCCTCCCTCCACCCCACCCAAAACCCTTCAAGTATTTAAGATGGAGTGGGTTTTGTGGCATCTGTGAAACGGAATGGTGTGAGCACAGTTTCCTAGCCCTTGCAAGGCTCTGAGGCTTTGTTTTGCTTTCTGGCATGTTCAAGCCTCCGCGACAAAAAGATGCTATGCTGGCCACAGCTCTGAAGGTGTGGAAGTTGTGAATGTGCAGCCTGTGGCACGGCTGCTCTTTGGGTTCTTACATCTCAAAGACAAGGCAGCTTCAAGTGGGAGTCTGCAAGACAAATGCAATGCCATTTTTGAGGAAAAAGACTCGAGGCCTCAGAAGAAGCCCATTCACCCATGGCAAGTGGCGTTGTGGCCTGAGAGACTGCACGGTGGCTGTACGCAGGCAGGCACAATATCTTCTTGAA
Organism: Tetrax tetrax; assembly: GCA_009806455.1. Classification (NCBI taxonomy): domain Eukaryota; kingdom Metazoa; phylum Chordata; class Aves; order Otidiformes; family Otididae; genus Tetrax; species Tetrax tetrax. The sequence goes on along the minus strand of WHYT01015478.1, from coordinate 22,149 downwards.
AGGTCGCGGTGAGTAGCAATGCACACAAATACATTAAAGAAGTTGTCATGTGCAGTTCCTGCAGCTAACTGAGGCCTTTATTTTGTATTTGAAAAGATCTGTGTGCAGGCCTTTATCAGGAAAACTCAGATTGAAAACTTGTTTTAAAAAAAGGTACTTCACGCCAGGTTAGTAAATCTGGTCTTGATTTGCAAACAAACAAACAAAAATTACTCAAAAGCAACTTACCTGTTACAATATTTGGTCATAATACTACTGATGTTGTGATACATTTTCTTCATCAAGGAAACCAAGCAGCTGTAGTGCTCAAGGGCTTTGGGGCTGAGCAGCAGGAGCCTAGGCAAGGCCTTAAATGATGGGTGACAGCTGTGTTTTCACAGCAGTCTACCATAAGTGTACTACCTACAATAAATTATCATGGTAGGTTTTTAGAAGAACCTTAACTAGATACATAATGGCAGACAAAGGAGGCTTTAGGGCAGCTTAACAGCACTAACAATCTAAAGTAGACAGGTCTTTAACAATTCTTTTAACGGGTCCTAAAAGCTACATGCACTGTAGCAAAGACTTTCTAAATAACCTTTTGGTTCAGCTTTGCTTGACGTTAACAGAATTGTTACAAATACTGCAGTAGCAGTTCTGACAGCAGTGAAGTCCAACAGAACATCACCAGCTCCCTGTTTTATTTCACCAGCTACAGGGAACAGCCAACGCTGAAGAAGTTGTAGAGGTGATTGAGCGGATGGTGTATGTGGTCTCAGGGCAGATGACTAAGAAAGCAGTTCGGAAAAGGCTTGTAAAGTGGGGGCTATTGCCCTTGCAGCCACTCTGGGGATCATTAAAAATATCATCATACCATCAAAATTAAAAGTAGATGTTTCCTGATGTAATGGTGGCAGGTGAGTTACTGCCCAGGCCCAAATTCTGATGCACAGCAGAAGGGACTATCACCTCTGCCCCTCTTAATCCAGAAAGAGATGTGCCATCCAGCACATCTGGATGGCGTGCTAACTTTAAAGGGAGCAGCAAAGACAGAACCAAAGCAAACATGCACAAACTGTGCAAAATCAGTATCTTTTTTAAGCAGCAGATAAAAAGTTTGCATCAACTGCTTTTTAATTGCTCTGCTAAGCTATAAAAAGGGGAGCTTTTAGGAGTTAGGATGGTCCTTGGTGACGTTCTTCCTCTGCTTGTTCTTCCTCTCCTGTTCTTCCCACTGAGCTACCTGTTTGTTAATTATTTTCCATAATGGTAATTGGAAACAATTCAGCGTAGCACGGTGAAGGAAGACAGACGGAACAAAAAGAATGGTTGGAGCATTTTAGATAAAATGGGGAAGATATGGCAGAAAACCAGAAGTGCTCATTTATGGCAAAATATGTGCCACTAGTTGAATGAAAAGCCTTCAATTCACATTCATGGAAGCAAAAAGGGTGCATGCTGTTACAGGTTTACAGATTTAAGCTGAATAAGAAATTTAAACACTTCATCCATACACACAAAGAAGTCATATATTTGCTGCTAAACTAAGCAGATATTTTAATTTATTGATGTAAAGCAGACAGAATTCTAAATCACATTATATTAAAAGTACTACAAATGGCAGTCTTAAATTTGTGTAGCAATGGATCATATAAACCATACATTTCATAAACACCCAGCAGATTTCTCAGGCTTTTGTTCCCTAATAAGATTTGTTATATTCCTTGAGCAAAAAGTTACTTGTCTAAAGTCACTGCTTGAAATGTATCGATTAAAAAATAACAGTAAAAATCTAGTATAACTTTAGTACAGAGTGATCCAACCACAGCCATGGCTGGACAGATAAAGCAGTGATGAAGCTGAAGAAAAGGGAACTATGACTGTCAACAAGATTCAAAAGGCTGCAGGCAAGGATGCAATACCCTCATCTGGTTTCCCAAATTATCCTTGATTTAAAAATAAACTATTTTTTCCCCAAGTGAGGGCTGGGGGAAGAAGGGTGGCAGTAAGGCACTTCCACGTCTTACTCCTCTACGTGCCACGTTTGCAGCACCAAAGCTTGTCACATCACTTGTGCCAGGACAAAGCTTTGCGTCAGCTCCCCTTGGCTCTTCTGTGGGGGAGGAGCTCCCTTCCAGTCTTCATCTGCCCTGAGATGCCTCTATGAAGTGCATGCTTTAACATTTGTTTTAAACCCTACTTTGTTAACGTGTAAGGACTTGGGCTATTGAGATGGTAGTAAGGCCTGACGTTCCAAAAGCTGAGGTAAGCACAAAGATGCCAGTCCAAACTACCACTCAGAGATGGTACTGTTTTAGCTGAAAGCTAGGCTTTTTCTTTTTTCCTGAAAGTGCCAAGGGAGCACCTGTGTTGGAATAGTCACAGTCAGCTATTATCCCTCTTCTCTGGTTTCATTGACAGTAATTTCAGAAAGCTCGGAGGTGCTATATTGAAAGGAAAAAAATTAACATTTTATGAGAGGGAGTTTTAAAAATATGCACCTGGAAAGAGATCCTGAATACAGACCCACCTGTAATGCCAGAGTCTGAGACTCATGCCTGAACGGACAGGAAGCTTGACAGGGAATTCAGCTTGTGTCTGTATTGGCTCTGGCCCCGTACTTTCCTATTAGCTATGTTTAAAAGGTCCATTTGAATTACCCGAGCAGTTTCTTGATTATTTAACATACTCATGAAGTAACAAATTGGGCAAATGAATGACTGAAACCGAGGCACTCTTACTGTACTGTATATAACCAGAGTCAGACGGAACTTTCAGGAAAATATATGAGAAAAGCAGTGCCCCAGGTGCGTTAGAAAGCTGTGCATTATCAGCAGGTTATCATCATCTTTCCTTGTGGAATCACCTAAGATACAACCTCCTGAAGCACAACAGCGCTATATATATATATATATATTTTTTTTTTCAGAAATCGTCATCAGATCTCTGACTCATAGGGCATTCTTACCTAAAGTGAATCTCTAGCGTAGCACCCCTCCACTCCCTGCACCCAGACTTTGATTAGTAAATTTATTGCTATTTCAGCTGAAGCACAGGGGGAAAACTTATGCCACTGAATGAACGGCTGCTGCCTTCCTAATAAGTCGCTCCGTCATGGGTGAATTTGGTCTCATCATATCACGTTCTCTCAGAAGGCACCTGAGAAAGAAGAAGAGGTAGCAGAGAAACAGGAAGGTCATGAGTACAATGTCAGTTTCCCTGTAAGATCAGCAGCAGTATTCTTGTAAAAGGTGGAAAACAGTACGTAAAGACCAGCTCTTGAGGTGCACATTTCCCTTACTGGAAACATTCAGCCTTGGCAGTAAGTTTAGGCAGAACAGAGTTGTTTGCAGCCCAGACAGAAAATGAGCGCTCAGAGATCAGAGTGCGCAGAAGTCATTTTAATATTGTATCTAATTTTTATGTTTCAAAGAGACTGCAGAAGGGGAACAGGCAAGGCTTCATATTGTCCCAAGGACCCATTCTTTTAAGTGCACAGGCAGACCCAGTCAATACATTCCAGTAAGACTCAATATGGGTGAATAAGCAAAGCCTATGATTTCTACCAAACGAGGCTCTTGTGATTTGTACTAAGGCAAGCTCACATACCAGACTCTGCAAATCTTATTCCCCAATAAAGCAGATGTCATCATTAGGACAGATTTGATTTTCAGCAGTTCACACAAGTTTTAGCAGTCCATTAAGAACACTGATCAACAGGCAGAAGATTTTAACACAGAACCATTTGAAAATCAACTGCCTTTGAATAAATACAGATCCTTCATCCAGACCTCACAAGTGTACTTTTGGAATTAGAAGCTATTGCACTACTTATCTTACTTAAATGTTGCTACATTTAACACAAATGTTTGCATATAGTTTTAGCCTTAATTTATTGGTTTGAAATATTCTTGCTGCTTCTAACAGTACTACTTCCACAAACATTTACTCACCTTGCAAGGTTTTGTTTGGCTTGTGATTTAGAATTTAAAGCAGCATGAATCAATAGCTGGTTGAAAACATCTCTCTGAAAAAAGAAGTCAGCAAAAATACAAAGTAGTAAGTAACTTTAAAAGTATTGCTAGTTACAATGTCTTGTTTAGCAAATTATTAAAAACACTGACAAAACAAACATAGAGACAAGAAAAATTAAATAGCTAACACTGCTAATAAGTGTTTGCTAACAGGATTCAGTCACAAGCACAGTTTAGCTTTTCACTTTGTAAGAAAGAAGTGTTGTTAATAAAGCAAGTGTGTAATGGATGTTACCGAAAGAGGATTAAGTTGCTTCAAAAAGTCTTTTATTGATCTCCTTTACCTGAGCATTACTGCCTCCTATTTGGATTACTTGGTAACGGATTGGGTACAGAAGGTCCACAGCTTTGTCACAGTTGCCATTTTCAAACTCCACAAAAGCCTGGCACAGTGGCAACCCCAAACTAGGAGCCAGGGAAAGCTCGTGGTCTTCGCAAGGTGCTCTGTGGAACAAAAAAAGTGATTAAGTCAAATTATAAACATGCATATTTCAGTGCCAGTCTATCAGTACAGACAGATTTATTTATTTTTTTAAAAACTGTACAAAGCCTGATGTTTCAGGTACTTTATTTAGATAGTATCTTTTGGTGTGGTTATGTAACTTTCACCTTTTTGTATTCTTCTGAATATATATGCAAGAGGCACAAGCCCAACCCCTTCTGCCTTTGCAATAAACAGCTTTGGCAAGAAAAGTGAGAAAACTACACAGTTTCTCTTCTGATAATCTCACCAGAACATCCTACTGCTAGTTCTTTGACTGTCCTTATCTCTGCCAAAAGTGGCAGTCTTTTGCAAACAGCCCCAAACGATAATCTTGCAAAACAACTCACCACAGAGCACGGTGCCTCACCGTCTCTGTAAGATAAACTGCATTCCCAATGACACCTCCTAAAGCCTGCTCTTCTATTCTAACCATGACAGACTGCTTTTAGGTCCACAGCAACGGATTTTAGCTAGCTTTTAAGGTCTTTTTCTTTTCTTTTCATTTTTAGTGCTTGTATCCTAACCCATCTAAGAGTGGAAGAGGTGTACAGTATGACAATATGCCTGCAGAAGAGTGTATACATTCTAGGAGGCATCATTCCCAATAGCTAAAAGAAAAAAAAAAAAAAGTAAAAATACAAGTAACCAAACTGTAGCTCTTTAGTCTATAGCAAATACCTGCATGGGACAACGTGAAGTTGTGTTTTTCCACTGCCAGTGAAGGAGCTGAGAGGGACCAGGTCTTGGAGGTAGTGCCATTTCAGTGCCAAAACACTGGTTGGCAATACAAGGAGAGAAGGGCTTTCTGTCCCAAGGGATATAAATTATTCCTGAGAATACAGTGCACAGTTCAATGCTATAAATTCTGTCCATTGTTTAGAACGGATTTTTCTGTGAATTTTCCAATTAAATCTTTAACATTGAGGAGCCTTAATCACTGGCTTCTGTTTTGAGTGCTTGCAACAACAGCTGAGAGTCACACTCCCACACCAGTACCTTAAATTTACCAAACACAGAGTATACCCTGTGCTCTCCTTCTTGAGTCAGTACTACAAATTTCCCACTTCTTCCACTAGGTCGATGTTGATTTTTCAGTATGCAGGGTTGCCCTATGTGTTTATCATTCTTTAAACAAAATATGGCATCGAAAATGTCCCTGCTCCTTGCAGGGGGGTTGGACGAGATGACCTCTGAAGGTCCCTTCCAACCCAAACCATTCTATGATTCTATCCTGGAAAGTTAGAAGTGCACAACAGATGTGCATTTTAAGTAGTTTGAGATAGTTAATGATGAAACAATTTTTCATTTAAACATTTGTTCCAGCTCTCTGAGAGAATGCACAGAGATGTAAGACTGCCTTTTTTTTTTTTTTTCCCCCCTTTCTCTTGCAACTGATCTGAAGTACTGATTCCTGAAAAATAACGTACTCCCTGCACCAACCAACATTTCCATCCATTACAATAAGCACCAACTGCCAGAGAGCATCATGGAATACTTCACAAAAAAAAAAAAAAAAAGATCTTGTCAACTTTAAATTGCAAAGCCTAGGGGGAAAACCGGTAACAAAAAGCCAAGAATGAGTGTTGTTTGTGCCAAAGTTTTATGGCTGCTTTTTTAACAAAAAGAAAATGCATCATAGGTATCATTTAGCTATTACAGATTCATGATACACATAAATGAATCCATTATGCCAACCATTCATATCATCCCTTCATCTCACAGTCCGATTTCTCAAATAATAAAATTAAGCTTTATAATACTTCAAACTACAGCTAGAAATGTACAGCTCTATTACTACAAAGGGCTGAATGCACAGGCAAAAGAAGCAAAGGGTACGAAGCTAAGTAGCTTATGTCCATTAAAGCTTCCCCGAAGTGGCGGGCAAGTGCAGTTTTATATCCTTTACACAGATTTACATCTATTCATACACTTATATAAAACATATTTCCCACTTCCTACTTAGTCAAATCAGAGATGCTTAGGCTTGATTTGATAGTTATTTGGTTTTGGAAGTATTCTTTAAAATTACAGTTATTTGTTATTATTTTTGATTTATGAGTATTAGAGTCGGGAACAAACAGTGACAGTTTCAGGTTCTCCTTCCTTCTTTTTTAAGGCAAGGGAAGCAATAGACCCTGAAACAGAGGAAAAAGGGGGCGGGAGGGGAGGAGAAATTGCATGTAAAGCATCTATACATCAACCCCTTAAAGAAAATCAAGGCAACTTACAGTTACTTAGTACATAAGTGAACATGAAAAAAAATTGTTTAGATTAAATACTCAAATTTTGCAAATAATTGAATTTGAAAGTAAAATATTCTCTAGAATTACTTTAGCAGAACTTTTAATTTAATTTCCTGCAGAGGTACTTCACAACACATCTAACTGTAGCTAGCAGAGTATCACTACCAACTAATGCTCTATTATGAAAGAACCCTTTAAACCAGAGCAAAAAAGAACCACCACAGATAACTGACATATATTGTAGAATGCCTTTACTAATATACAGGTGAAATACTTTATTCATTGTATGTAACAAAGCTTAGGGTGAACCCACTAAAGGAAAATACACAGCAAGTGTTTAGTTAGTGTACGTGACGTCAAACATAAGAAATTTCTGCTTAACGAGATTAGAAGCCCCTGTAGAAATCAACTCAAAAAAATAATTAATTACAGGGATCTCCTAACTGGAGATTGGCCTACCAAAAGCAGACATGTCCTAGTGACACGCTAGAGCAGAGAAGAGCGTGTTACAGTGCTCCAGCAAGCCAGCGACATTATCACCCTGAAGTTCAGAGGACAAAATATGTATTGAATACAGTACTTTAATTCACTTGCTTACTTGGCAAGTTCCTGAAGAGTTGTTAAAAGCTCATCAGTAGTTTTCTGGTCTTTGGCTCCAAGTGAGGACATCAAGATGTGTACATCATTGAACAGAAGAATGTGATCTTTGGTGTGCTGCTTTGTAAGCTTGAGAACATTGTTCCACCTGTCTCCAAGCTTGACACCTAAGAGTAAAAAAATCATCTTCTCAGTAAAAACACCACATGCAAAAGCATGACTTTGCAATATACTTTCAGTCATCCAGCATAAATAGCATTCCTACTGAATTCAATAAAACATTCTCTAATGTGGCAAAATGTATAGAGTAATGCTGAGCTGCAGCCTGCCATATGTGGGCAAAGAGTTTATTGACTGTCTGTAACTTATAATCAATATTCTGAATTGCACTATGTGAGGCTCTGCCTTTATTATGAGATGGCTCATGTCTTGTTGGAGATGATGTTCGTAATGAACTGCCTTTAATTATACAGAGTGATATGATGGATTTCATAAACAAACCCAACACATCATTAGTGTTTCAGCAGCATACTGTGAAAATGACATTCTTCTCCCTTCACAAACTCTACTGTACAAACATCAGCTTTAAAAAGTTGAGGAGAAATGCCAGTTACTTAGGAGAGCACACAAGAGTCAGAGGCTAATATACGTGTACTAGCTATTTCAATCAGTATCAAAACAGAAAGTTCAGTATATAACTTGAAATTTACTTCAAGGAAGCTATACAGATTTTTATAGGCTTATGTACTTGATTGTCTGGCCTCAGATCTCCAGGGGAGAGATGTATGACCTATGCTAGCTTCAGCTGAATGAACCACCACACTGGCATGGGAAAAAAAAATAGTTCTTGGGAAGAATAAAGGTTATATGCACATTATTAGGAATTTCACATTGAGGCTTTTCTCAAGAACAGAATTTTCTTCTGTAACAGAAGAAAATTTTCTTCTGTAACACTGACCAAGCTTGCTCTGTAAGTATCTTTAATTAATTCTCCAATGCGCAAGGCAGGGGAAGGTGGGAGGCAAAACTTTTTCCCCTTATAGTTTAAAAAAGAATGGCAGGTGGATATCCTACCTTCCAGATGAAGCCTGTACAGCATCGAACAGTTATCGACCACATCCAGCATGCTTCCACTTGACAGACACCGGGGAGCAATCTGTAACCACAGGCATTCATAACTTGCCCAACTGTTGTGCTACTGGCAACTTATTCAGATAATCAAACTTTTCATGGTACAGACTAAATTTTATCTTTTTATTCATTCAAAAATACCTGGCTTGCAATAACCCCAAATGCAGCTTTCCCAAATACTGCATTTTGCAATGACAAAACACTCACATTGCTTCATTTGTGTGGTTTTTCCTGTTATGAAGTTAAACTCAGTAAGTACAGAGAGTCATCAAGATATTTTATTTTTTTCCAAAATACTGCCATAAATATTACTTCACTTTTCCAAGGCTAGTGGATCGGAGTATGCCTAACAGCTTGCTTAACGCTTGCGTTATTTCTATAATCCTTAAAAGGACACATTATGCTATCTAATTTGATCTTGCTTATTTACAAACATTGTTTTGAAATCTAGACAGAAAAGAACTATAATAATTTAACTAGGGATGAAAAGACATGCTTTTGTTGACTCAGCAGCTAACATGCAAAATCAGTTCTCCGTAAAGGTAACTTGACTTTATAGGAAAAATATTTTACATCCTTTCAAAAAGCTTTTTTTCAGCAGGAGCATTTAGACCTACAGAGCATGAATAAGAAACATGGACAGAATGGAAAACAGGTGGAAATGGAAAAAAATGCACAGTTCCAACAATGCAATGTTAGCTCTTGCAAGCACAAGTGTAAGCAACGCTTGAACTATGTAACACACAAGTCTTTTGGGCATTTTACCAGCTGAGAAACAGTTTCCCTAAAAAACTGTAACAACAGATGTAAATAATACATATACAGATATGGCACACTGGGAGGGGTTTCAATCCCACACAGAAGGAAGAAAGCATTTATCATGGTCTTAAGCACGTTCTCAGTAAAAAAGAAAAGGCCCCTACTCACATAATTGTCATAAATTGTCAAAGCAGCCTCATAGTCACCCTGTAAAAGCAAAATAGGACTGCATGATTAACATTCAGATACAGTAACCAAAAGTGACTGGTAGTAACCAGAGACATACATACAATTAATAGATGTCATAATATTACTTCACAACTGCCTTGTGACTTGATCAAAACAAACCAAATCTAAGAAACATTCAAATATTAAGAGAGAGAATGAAGCCTAAGAACCAGGATTTACTAAGCAAACTAATCAGTATGTTTAGGTTTCATTTAATAATAGGTACTAATACTGGTGTAAGTTACACATGATGGAGAAATACAAGGTATTACCTCTCTTTCTAATGTTCCTTTCAGGAATTTTCGCAAGAATTAGCACATCCCACGGTGTATGCAAAGACGTAGGAACAAAAATAATTTTAAGCAGGCTACAGAAGAGTTGTATAGATAGGAGGTGGCAAAATAAACAGGCTACTAGACTGCTATCAAGAACTATGCTTCTTCTGTGTTAAAAATACCAAACACAGCTAAGTTGTTCTGTTTTCAAATACACTGCCTTCTCAATGATGTCACATCTGTCTCCCTACTGAATGGAACCCCACAAGTGCTAAGCATTATTAAAACCAAACAGATTCTACATTGCAACCTGACAGGTTGGGTAAAATTGCAACCATTTTTAAAGTGTTTCAATAATAAGAATTAGTAACATTAATAAGTAATAACATTGGTGACCAAGTTTAGTGCTCACTGCCTCTTTCTCATAGTCAGCAAATTTTTGGGCCAGCAAATTAGTATTGAATTTGAAGAGAAATTTTTTTAATTTTTGCCTGAAAATTAGTGATCCACGTTCATCTTTCCTTCCAATAACTGTGCCAAGTGTAATTACTGAGACTATTTGATTTTCAAATGTGCAACAATCTCAGAGCAATTTGTCAACATCCTAACAAAGATCTTGGAAATCTGACCAATGTAATTAAAACTTCTCAAAATAATTGTAATAAAGGACTAGCTTGTAAAAATGGTATTGTGCCACGTTATGAAAGCATCCCTTTAAATAGCTGGAAAAAAAAAAACCCTATAAATATCAGGTCTGCCTTTGAAATAGCATTAGATGAATGACCTATCTGGACCATAAAACACCTATATGAAAATATCTCATACCTTTTCAATGAAGTATAAAGCCCAGTGCCAGTAATTATGGCAAGCAATCATACTGCTGTTCTGGAAAAAAAAAACAAAATAAAACATTATTTACAGAATAACTTCCCATTTATACATATCTAGTCAGATTTCTGCCTCCTTCAGCAAAACTGAGACATGTCATGGGACAGAAGAGACAAGAACTATCAGCTGGCCAGGATACCTTCTCATTTGACACATTTGTTCCTTGCAGCTATTTAGAGAGATACCTCAAAAACAAGGTTTCCCCTGTGTCATTTTCCAGAGAATTACAACTGGATGCCTCAGAATTCACCCTCCTGCAGCACTTTGTTTATTTTTTTTTTCCTTAGGAAAAAAGCCTTATCTATAACAAGAGTAAGATTTCTCTCATCTAAAATTTAGGCATCTAAAGTAACCTGGATAGATAGTGGAGAGAGATACTCACGAGAGCCATTCATCCCATCTGTCTAGACATCCAGCTCAGACAGAGAGGAATCACTTCTTACACATATGCTTTACTATGGGCTACAGAAGCTGCAGTAGATACCAAACACACTGGCAGTTCATCAGACCAGATGAGTATTTGCTGGATTGTACCAACTGTGCACTGTCTTCTTCAGCTGGCACCAGAACTTCAAATACTCTTCCCTAGCCTGCACTGCAAAACAACGTCATTGTACCTCACTTCTGTGCGTGCATTGAGAATAGACAAACAGGAATATAATTCCATAATCCTTAAGTGAAAATTAAAATAGCAGAAAGGTTTGTCCCTCTCCTCCCATTCTCTCCCAGTGCTGTAGTTAAACAATGTTCTCAAGTGGAAAAAGCATCTTCATTTTCATGGTAACAACCCTTAACACACTCTTTCAGGAAGCACAAAGTTTCCCAGTGAATGTCAGAACTTTATGGTGCTAAGATAAACATCCTGGTAATCTTTACTTGTTTAATATTAGATCACAAACCAAATCTGAGCAACCAAAATAGCTAAGTGCTTGGCATAAACCTGGTAGTATCAAGTTTACTACCATACCACCATTCCAAATGTCATACAAACAAGGACATAGGATTACCTCATGGAATAAAACAAAACTGTTTTTCTGCTGCTGATTTTGAGTTCTGAATGAGATTAATTGCTAAAGGAGAAGTAGGCTTGCACGTTACTAAATAAATAAATAAGTAAAAGCAGGCTATGGGATCCCATTCCAACAGCTCAGGAGAAGAAACATTCCTATTTAATAATAAACAGCACGGGCAGAGAGGTCTCCTCTGGTAAAATAAGTTGCCCCTTTTGGTTTTGTGCTGAAATATACACATAAACCAAATGGCTTCTGCTTTTTTTTTGGGTGGAAGAGAAACAAAAAAAATTAAGTACTCTGAAAAGAAAACCTATATCAAAACTTCTTATTGGGAGGAAGAAAGATCAATTAAAAGCAACAGAAGGAGCCCAAATACAGTACAAATTGCAGTACAGATAGATAGAAAATCCTGGTCATAAATAAAAAAAAAAAAACCTTTATTAAAGCCCTTAGAGAGACCTGCTTTTTTTTTAACGCATTTACATTTTAACACTCTGTGTTCACGATCTGTAAGATAAAAAATATTGCACAAAAGAAGTGACTGTACATATCACATTATGACAATGTCAGCTGTTGTAAATCTTAACTATACTGAGTCAGGCACAAAGGTACATCAGACAATGCTACTCACTGATCTCTCACTTTATTACTTTATTTTAGTTGGATAAAGGGTACGAGTGACAGAGGCATGCAACCATTTTAAGAGTTCAAAAATCGATTCAAAAGTCAGTGACTGGAGGTTTTTAAGGCATCACCCAAACTGTCAGCCACCTGCATCACTGTTTTATTAAAACTAATAGAGCAAAGGACAAAATGCTTTCTGAGAAATGACAGATATGAAGCTCAAGCAAGGGTTTTCTGCCTGCACTTCCAAGCTCAGTATCTGAATCCTTAACTTAAAAAAAAACAAGCACAAAATAAACAGTCCTTCTAGCCTCATTCTCCAGCCCTGCTCCTTGGGTGAGGTGGAATGGTCAGCTCAGATGACTCTAAAATAGACTCTTGCAGGTTCAAACCTCACAGCCTTCTGCTCTGAATATGACACGCTTCATCATTGGGAAACACATGCTGTCCAACATGAATAAAAAATAAGCTTCACCTACAGCAAAGGACCACATGACTGACTAATGAAGCTGTTCAATATCTGCTGAATATCTGATAGATATATCCAAATTTGGATATATAAATTAACTTCAGTACACCAGAAGAGATAAAAGAATCATTTCACTTTTCTTTATAGTTGACCTTTAAAAATCCTTCCCTATCCAGAAGCAAGCATTTTGTGTCTTCTAAAACGTTTGATTTGACTGTGTCATTTTACACATCATCTTATGTTTCCGTGAAGAGATTTAGCCAGGTTCCTCAACTGACTCTCAGTGCTCATTTCAGTCGAAGCAAAAACATTGTGAAAATACCACTGGTCACTCTACTTTTATAAACCATATAATAAATCACATAACAATCAATCAATCACAATTTTCACATCTGATGTTTCAACTGTCCACAACCGCCACACCTTTACAAGAGGTAAAATACCTAACCAGCTCCTCCAGGAAAAAGAAACTGGGGGAGAGGGGCAGGCAGAGGTATGTGTACACGTGCTCGTACAAAACACACACTTGTTGAAAAGCAGTATTTATTACAATATTCCTAACCAAAGTAAGGCAGTGTGAGAGGATAGACTCTGTGAAACCCAGCCTACTGACATGTTTGGCATTCGCGTAATCTCAGCAGTCATAGTAATGACAAACTGGTCTACAGTATGTGTCCCTCATAATATGCCATTTTTTTTTCTGCCTCTTGCTTCAAAAGCAGCATGGATAGTAACAGCACCTCAAGTGACAGTTTCTTCTAATACGTAAAATTTTAATTGCTTGTAACACATGTGCAGACAGGAAAGAACTGCATGCAGAGCAATCAAGAACTTGGCTGGACGAGATAAAGACAACCTAGAAGGAGCTTTTTCGGAGATGCTACAAGAATCTTTACCTTCCAGTTGGCTTCCGTTTCCTTCATAAATTCTAACCCTTTCTCCACCTCTGCTTTCATTTCATTTACATGAGCTACAGTATGAACAGACCATGCATCCGTCTGATTTATAGCCAAAGCCTATGAGAGAAAAAAGGGAAAAACATGATCAAGCTTGCAAACAACAATATTCATCACTGCTGATTTAGAAACAAGAGACTACTTTTTACTTGCTCCATGTTAAGTACATCCCAGTACCATTCCAACTATTCACAGCCAGAAATTGATTTGGACAGAAAAGAGAAAAAACATTTATTGGCTGACTTCACTTCCCAGCTTCTATTGCACAGAGATGAACACCGGCAAAACACTTTAAAATGCAGGCTTTAGTGAAGAATATCAAATTATGTTTTATTTCACAGACATGCATCAGCAGCAGCCGTAAAAGAATTGCATGCATAGGCACGATATATTCCATGACACAGTGCCTTGCAGGTAGTCATTACTTCTCCAAGAACATGGCCAACTCTGAGTATTCAGCAAATTCCTCTTTCTTGCTCCAACAACTCCCACTAGGTCTTAGGCATTTTGCAAGGTTAGTCACTAATCTCATAAATGTTAAATGTTCATGTTGTCACTTTCAGTATCTTGATGTAACAGAAGTTTGGCAAAAACTCCCGTTAGAAATTAATTGTATCTGAGACTCCTGGAGGATAGGGATAATCCTGAGAACTGGAGAAATTCAAGTATAATTACTATCTTCATAAAAAGGCAACAGGCTGATTCTCCAGGAATATTGTAGAGTTAATTGTTCCATAATCAAGGAACAAGCATCTGGGAAAAAAAGGGAAAGGGAACCCAAAGAGGATGGACTGTCAAGAGCAGATTACATCAAACTAATCCAACATTCTTTAATAGGAGTAAACAGCTGATTACAGACTGGGCAAAGAGCAGATGGGTTAATACATGGATTTCATACAGATGTTCTGACACCATCTGACAAAGTATGGTCGTAAGCAAGTGAAGGAAAAACAGTCAAGATGAAACTGCCATGGTATGGCATAGACATGGGAATATTTCTAAGGAATAGTTATCAGTAGCCTCTTATGAAACTCTGCGAGTGTTTCCAAGTTGAGCTTTATCTCTTTGCTACTTCTACTAACAACTAGGATGACGGAGAGAGTCAGTTCACAGCATTTGCACAAAACATCACCCAGAGATAGGGACCAGGTTTAAGAACACTCAAACACTTTAGCACCGATAAAAGGCAGTTTACCTCACGAGCAAGCTCCTCAGCACGATCAAAAAAGTTTGTTTCCATGAGTCCAAAAGCGTAGAAGCCCTTCACGTAGCTAAGCAAAAGGGCAAAAACAGTACATTATCCATTTAGAACAATTTAAGCTGGGGCTGAAAAATCTTTTAGGAATAGCATTTAACTCAAAACAGTTCTTACAATGCAAGTTATGACGAGAGTTCAAGCTTGCAGAATACAGAACAACTAGCTAGTCCTCATAGGAAATGAGAGGCCCAGAGACACCAGCATGGGAAACAGTAACAAGATGCACATCACCTATGTTTTGAGAACTGACATTTACATCTTTGGACAAACTGGAATTAAGAGTTGCACCAAACAATCCACTGATCTCCATAACTGTTGCAAGATGCAGAATTAGAAAGCTGGAAGCAAGACATCAAAGTTATCTGAGCATCTCAAAGGCTCATGAGTGTAGTTTTCTGCACTTTCTCCAGTACCCACAAAACTACAGCAGAGGACTTTTATGTGAACTAGCCCTTTAAAACTGGTTGTGAAGCACCCCCATTAAGCCATAAAGGCCCAACATAAAGGAAAATTAGGGATGTTAGATGCTTTTACGCAGATAGCCGATGTAGTCATTTTAGGAAATATTTAACTGCCGCTGTATCTGCAGATTCATAGATTGCAAAATATTACAGGATACATTTTTGCTTCTCAAAATATATGTTGTGCATTTGCTTTTAAACTCCTAAGACAAAGGAACTACTAAAACATGTGGGGTATATTGCAACTGATTTATTTAATGGATCAAGATGAAGAAAAGTGGATTTATTTTTTTTCCAATGTATCAATTTACATGTAACTCTATATACCTGTAAGTTTGAGGACAAGGAGTACTTGCCAGGTTTTTATACTTCAAGAAATGTTTGGCATATGTGTGTTTCCTGTTGCTCTACAACTAAGTGGACAACAAGTTGCACTTTTGTAGCACTGTGTCTAGAAAAGTTTATAAAAGTGCAGTCAAAACTGCTAAGTTGTCTTATTTCCTCAACAAATGAAACCAGCATATTGTAGTTAAAAAGAACTAAGGGGTTTAGATTTTCCTGAGTTGAGGTAACACAGCTAGAAAAATGAGACTCCTGGCACTACCCTCTGTGCAAGGAGATTGTGGGGTACCTCAGTTAGGTTCATTATTATGTTAGTCTGTATTCTCTGCACTGTTTGTGGAAGAGTACTACAGCAACATTCATCAAGTATTGAAAAGCTATGGTTGCCTGTGGATCACCTATTCATCTATCTCTAAATGTAAGTCTTGACTTATCATTTAACTTATAATTTTTATATAAAGTTAAAAGCTTTCAAATAATTTAAAAGGTCTTAATTTTTTTTTTAATTATCCCAAGTTATTTTTTATTAACTCTTGCTTGTCAACAGATTCAGATTATCCCGAACCAACTTTGGGAAACCGAAACTTTCAGGATTGAACTAAAGAATTTTTTAAAAAATCCTGCCTTCCTGTCAAGTCTTTGCTGCAACAGCTGTTACTGTATATCCCAAAGCTTTATTTTGGAACTATGCTTTGGTATTCCAAGCTACAACTCCTTTCCTCCTTCCACTGATGTGCTCCATCATCCACAATGTGAGCCCCAAATTAAAAACCATAAAAGCCTGAAGGAGTTTTGCCACTGCCCTCGGTGAGGACATGATTTTAGCCCGTTTGTGACATGCCGTGTGCAGTATTTGACAGCAAAATTTACTAACTGAGCCACAGCTCACTTAAGAAAAAATTCTCAACAACAGCATCAACAGGGATACAGGAGAGATGTTCTAGTTGTGATAGGGATAATTCACTTCTAAGCCCTTGACTGCATGTTCATTTCCAAGAGGTCCTGCTATTTAGACGTGTCTGAACTTAAAGATCAGGAAATGCACGCACACCAGATAAAGAACAATTTTCAAAACGAAGCATGACCCACCTGCTTAGTGGAATATCAGGTGTCCAGAAAGGATACACCCGGGCCACAGAATCTCGCATCTGTATATGATGTCCCAGGTAGAAGTAAGTGTCATGGGAAAATTTGAGAGCTAGCAGGTCAGTTGGGTGCTTCTGCAGAATCTGTTCCCATAGATCACAAGCTTTTGGAAGCTGGCTAGAAATAAAAAAATAATTTGATTGCTGAGAGAAGGCAGACATACCTGCCTCTACTGTTAGTTCTAAACTCATGCTATTCTGAAAAGTAGATACTTGAACATCAAATGACTTTTGTTTTTCATTGAAGGAATTTCTTAGTCTTGTTTTAAGTAATAATGGCATTATCTTCACTGAGCAGCTTCTGAAAAATCTTTTGAAAGAAACGTCCTCAGGTTACAAGTCACTGTAACATACAAGGAAAATGAAACAAGCTTAAACAACAAATCTAAAGATTTTCCTACAGGATTGAACAGTTTTTACAGAGACCTAATATAATTAATCTAACCTCACATGCGCAAAGACACCTTCCCTCTCCTCTAGTAGGAATCAAACCCATAGTAAAATGGCTTCACTAGCTTCCTCTTTACCTTTGCTAAGAAATACGTGAGGTAAATCCACGTTGACAAACAAATAATGAAAGTGAATCATTAACCCATGCTTTCTGCAGTGCACATAAATTCATCATATTGAATGGAACAGTGAGCCTCTACAGCACTTCTGACATTCTGCTGTCTCCTTATTTTACAGAGGAAACAGTTTTTGACACAGGGAGACAATAGAAAGAAGAAAAGTCCATTTGTAGCTTTGTATCTGTGGATCCAAGTCTGTGTTGTATTATATTGGACCTTACTGCAGTTAATTATTTAGTTTCCTTGTTCTAAACCATATATTCCACTGATGGATCTATGACAGGTTTAAAACATGGAGTGCTTAATGATATGAAGCAGCAGCAAGAGAGCACTTCTCCTAGAGCGCTACTCACTAACTAGTCATGGCACTCACAGTTTGGAGAGTTAAATTAAAAAAACCAAACACTGGCATCTCACCCTGATCCTTTGCTAGATGTCAGCTAGTATCTCAGGCAACACTACTACCAATTACCTCTTCCACCTGCGGTAGCTAAAACTCCTCACAGTCCTTTAAATGGGATGACAGTGGACTTACCCCCTGGCAAACATGTCCAGCGCTGACACATGAAGCTTCTCCCGCTCGGTCAGTGGCTGTGATTTTGAAAGCGTCATCATCGTTCTCATCGCACTGTCCAGCTCTTTGTTCAGCCGCACTGAACTTCCAGTGCCAATCAACTCCAAACCATTAGCGATGACATGTCCCATTGCTATAAAAAAATAACACAATACATTGAGCTCTTCAGCATGGCAGGTAGTTAATCTCTACATAAACATGAGGGGGGTTGTAATCACAGGGGTCCAGGAAGTCTCATAAGTCTAAGGTTTTTATAGGCTTTTCATGATAGCTATTTAAAAAGACTTCAAATTAAAAAAAAAAAAAAAAAACCACACAAAACTGTCCCAGCCTGCTCTAGACTCTGAAGAAGTTTTACAGAATTCTATAACCCAACATCTCCCACTTGCTTAAACCAAGTAAGTCAAACACCAAGACATCAGGTATTCTCCATCACCTTCTATGCTAAGAATTAAAGGTTATACTTACTAAAATTTGGATCTGCTGCTTTTAACTTTGAGAGACACCCCTCAATACCTCCGAGGCTCTCATTATTGGCCCAAGTTGCGTACTGTAAGAGAGACAGAGAGAGTCAGTTGAGGAATCCCCTATGATATTGGTCTTCTTTTCATTCTCCCAGGCATTTAAAATTCAAAAGTAAGCAAGGCAAATGACTAAAAGACAAACTTCGCATTCAGATAGGGTTAGTGTAGTAGGAAAACAGAAAAACTGTTTTCTTTAAGGCAGTTGGGCCACCAGCAGCAGTAGTAACTGTGGATTTCTATGTGGTTTATGTCAATTGGCTGATTCTCCAGTGTCAAGCAGGATGAGCACATTGACTGAGGTGTTCCCCACAGCTGCAGCATCCAGCACAGCCCTCTGCTACAAGGGTTTTCTAAGGGCTGAACTCCTGATTGTGAGGTTCTCCCAGCTAATAAGAAATTTAAACATCAATTACAGCAAAGACTGTTTCATGCATGAGTCCCTTCAAATCATATTTTCTTACACTTTTCAGTCATACCTGGGTCAGCACGGCATCAAATAGTTTACAGGCTTCATTGCTAGTAGTGGATAGGACAAGTCCAGCATCCTGCCAGGCCTGCACAACAAACAAATACAAACTTGCTCATTTTACACACTCGTTTTCCAGACCGCATCAACAGATTTTCAAATTGATGGTGTCCTGAAATTTTCATCACCTATGCTTTTTTTTTTAAAAAAAAAAAAAGTTAGAAGGACAATGTGAGCAGATACGCAAACCTTTTGTGCAGTTGTAGTTACGTCTAAAGGCTCAATTAGTCGGGGTTAGCAGTGGGAATAAAGAAGCAACAAATTATAAAGTGTAATAGAAGATCTCGATCAGTTATGTATCTCATAAATGAGAGATCCATTCTTAACTCATTACAACTTTACTTTTGGCTAGTCCCTTTGCTGCAGACACACCTTGTATGAAGTAGAGACACGGTAAAATAATATCCTTTTCTTTTATAACTGAAATCAATACCTTAAGTAACTTGCAGGCCAAAGAGCCTGGCACAGCAAACCCAAGTAACAGGAGGCTCCCCTCAGCACCCTCCTCACTTACATACTGAGCATGATGTCAGATGGGATGGAACAGCCCTTCAGCTAATTTGGGTAAATTAACCCCAGCTGTTAGCTAATTAGTTAATTATCCCAGCCATAGGGGCTACCAGCTTCAGTTCTCCGCCCAGCTCAGGTGAATATTAACTCTATCCCAGCCAGAACCAGGACACTAGCTTATTCATGTGGGTGTCTACAGCAAACAGGCATGTAATCAATCTCTAGGTGCTTGCAGACTTCTTCCCTCGCCACCCCCCAAACAGGATGGCCATACAACCTCAAAGCCTGTCATCTCACAAGCTGAGGTGTTTCCCTTGGTAACCTATTCAGATATTTTTAACAGCATTTAGGTTTATTTCTACTAATCACTCCCTATTCAGTGTTCCTATACTGCACCAATCCTTGCCTCTAAGACTGTAAGCTTCTCAAGCACAGACTTACACTCAGCACACCATATACATTACTGTTTACAGGAATGTTTACACACATTTAAGGAGCTGCCCTGATCACTTTGGCATCACTTTCATTCCAGTATACAGAATGTAAAGGATAGACATAAAAAAGACCTGGGGCAAGCCAATTCAGACTGCTTCTAATGGGGGATTAGTCCTTGCGGATGCCGCAAGAATTCAGCTAGTCTCATTTTACACTTTAACATATTTCCTGGTTCTAATGACCCAACTGTCAAAAAATTTAAGTACGCAGGCAAAGACATCTTTGCTAATATATCCTAAAGCTTTCCCACTGTTATTGGATTAAAGGCTCACATTCCAGCAGCTCAAGCACTTGAGTGTTCAAATTACAAGCCTGAAAGACTAGACATGAATATAAAATTACAAATTTTCTTTATAATTCATACTATATCCAGAAACAGCGTAAAGAGAGAATTCAAGATGGCTGCAAGGTTAGGCCTGCTACTTAAAGGCTGCCTTTCAAGGTGCCCTGCAAAACAGCCCAGGAACCACTTCCATCACCAGTCATGAAAAACAAAATCCATTTCAAGCAGCTCTTCCTGCCACTGCCTGTTTTGCACAACAGCTTGAGATACTTGCCAAGTAGAAAAAGTCATCCCATTCTGAGAAGATTTGTTAACAGTAAGATTCAAAGGAATTCAAAGGATTCTCTGCATAAGCATCAGAAAAAAACAGAACTAGGGTTAGTAAAAAAAAGGCCTGCACCCATCACTAAGACACTGCTGGTCTACCTGCGCTACACGCTATTTCTAGCTACTCTAGAAAGCCTCGGCTCTGCCAAGGCTACAGCCCACGTAACTCACTCCTCACTGGAAGATTCCCACTCTGCCAACAGAAGGATGGCAGCAAGGCTGCGTCACATCACGTATGCCCCTACTCTTCCTGTCAGTGCACCAGCACAGTGGGCTGCAGGGAAGAACCACCCTGTAACAGCTGCTGACTCCTAAGAGACAGAAAAGATCTGCTCAAAACCTTAGCTGTGGCTTTCAACCAAGAACCAAAGAGCAACTGGCAGCACAGAAGAGACAGCACCCCTTGTCCTCTGGTGTGTACACAAGTGGTCCTGCCCAGATGCCTTGCGACACGTGTGTCTCGGGGCTTGTCTGTACTCAGGTATCAGACTGTGATGAAAGAAAGTCACGAATGAGAGTAGGTCAAAACCAAACTGCAGAGTACGCAAAACAATTATCAACTCCCCTTCCCACAGAGGCTGTCTTGGAGGACAGTGCCACGGCCTTGCCTCTTCTCACTGCTTCTTGGCAAGACCAAACCCTTGCCCCTTCCTCCTGCTTTCAGGTGGGAGCTTGCTCAGGGGATCTGCCGACCGCTTAGATGCGTTTTTGTCCCTGCCGGAATCCAGCTGGCTCTGAGGAATCTCTGCTCTGTGCGGGCTGCTGTTAGCACATCCTCTGTTTCTTGCGTGGCGGCTCTCCGGAGCTCTGGCGCTCATGCACCTACGACACGCTCAGAAGATCCCCAAGATTTTTTGTACCTACTCCTGCCCAATTAAGCAAAAAACGAGAAGGAAAGGGGTGACAGAGAGCACGAACTTGATCGGGAAGAGAGCACACAAACGACTAATCACCTCCCGCAGACACATTTTGAACCCTTGCACTTGCAGACGGTTCAGCGCTGAAGAAGGCCTGACCCGCTCTTGCAGCCCACGGAAAGATCCCAACAGCAGCCTCACCCCACCCGAAACCCACCCTCAGCGCAGCGCTCCTGCGGGGGGTCAGCCCGATGGGCTCCCTGCCCCCCCGCCAACACCCCCCGCCCCGGCCCGGCGCTCGGGCGGGCCCCGGGCCTTCCCCCCCACCGCCCCTCTGCGCCCGGCAGCAGCCGCGGCCACGGCCACGACGGCCGCAGGCCCCGCACTCGGCCGCTGCGGCGGGGGCCGGCGGGAGGGCGCCTGTCCGCCCCGCTGCGCCTCAGCCCTGCCCTCACCTTGCAGTCCCTCAGCGCCGCCATCGCCCCGCTCCGCCGCCGCCGCCGCTCGCCCGCTCCGCCAGGCCGCCGGGGACAGGGGGCGGGGCCGGGCCAGCAGGGGCGGGGCCAGGCCAGCAGGGGGCGGGGCCAGGCCAGCA
>WHYT01015477.1:173012-200765 GCA_009806455.1 Tetrax tetrax | reverse complement strand
GCGGGGGCGAGGGGTGTCTGTGGGAGCCCCCCGGGCTGCCCCCGGCCCACCAGGCCCGGGGTCCCTCTGCGAGGGGCGGACAAGCGGCCCCGGCGAGGGCCCATCATGGCTGCGGCCGGGCCCAGCCCCGTCTCGCCTTCCGCGGCCGGCGGCAGGGCCCCGCTGCGAGGCCGGGGGTGCCGCGGTTGTAGGGCGAGGTGGGGGGCGGGTGACCCCTTCCCCCTTGCTGGCAGCAGGGTGCCGTGGCTGCCTCCCGAAGGAGGGCCCCGGCGCGGGCAGCTCTCCCGCCGAAGGAGCTGGGCTGGGGGGCCGCCGGGACGCGGGAAGGCTGCGCTGGCGCCCGGCCGACCCTCTGGTCACCGGAGCCTCCCTCCCTCCGTCCCCCCTCCCCTCTCTCTCTACTGTCTTTAGTTCGCCACTGTCTATAAAGCCAGGGATAAGAACACCAACCAAATCGTGGCTATTAAAAAGGTGAGTGACAGAGTGTGTTCCCGTTGTGTGATCAAGTGTTTGGTTGTTCTTGACCTGCCTAATGATTTTTATTTTTTTTTTAATTGTCTTAATGGGTAGTGGGAGAAGGTATATTTCTTTTTCTAGAGTGTTTTGTTTAATTGATCTAGTTAACCTGTCCTTAATACATTTTCTCCCTCACACCCCGAAGAAATACTAGCGTCAGTCTTACTACATTTCTGAATTTCAGAAGGGTTACCTGGTTGATAGCTTGAAATTTCAGTTATTTGTTAAACAGATTATTTTTTTAAAATCCCCACACATTTCCAAGCATCAGACTTTCTTAGTCCTTGATAGTGGCTTTTTTTTTTTTTTTAAACTTTCTTGCTGCTGTCCCCAATTTCCTTCAGTCCGGGAGTATTACTCCTGAGTAATTGATGGTTAGAATTGATGGTTATTTTTTGACAAAATTTGACAAAAGTGATCTTTGACCTGCAGCTTACCTGTTTGAATACACGTGTTGAAAATGTCCTATGTTTTCATGAAGTGTTTCACTTCATGCAGAGACTGCAGGAAGTTTTTATATTAAAAATAGGTGATTAGCTGTGCTTTGTGAAGGATCAACAGTGCGCGTTACAGTGCTTTGGTTAGTTGAATCGTAGCAGAAGTAACTAATTTTGTTTGATACACTGATCACTTTTGGCACTATTATACTTTTCCTGTATGATTGCTATTAGTACCAGCTGTTTTGAAAAGCATTCTTGTTTGTGTCAGAATATTTTCTTTGCTTTTATCATCTGGAAATATCAGTGATGGGATTCTGGACTTGAAAATTTCAGGGCAGTAGATTACTGAGACAGAGGGACTTCAAGCCAGCCCAAGTTTACAGACTATGCTCATTTTACTATAATTGTTCTACGATGACTGTCAGTTACTTTGCCCTCATTTCTCCTTGGGGAGAAGCTCATTAGGGGTGTAATAAAGCGTTGTGGCTACAAAGCATTTTATGCTGCCAGCTTGCATTATGTCTGTTTTCAGTGGTTGGGGTTTTTTTTGTTTTTTTTTTTTTATTAAAACCTAATGCTGTAGAGACAATAATTTTTTTTTAAGGTTGGGGGGAATCAAACCAACCTCAGCTCTTGCTGGTGAAGTGCTTCATGTTACTGACCTCCGTTCTGTCTTATAAGAGTAGTACTGAAGAATGTATCCCCTACTGTTGGGGCAGATGGCTTAACCTTCTATAATGTGAAACATTTATTTTCAGATTAAGCTGGGACATAGATCAGAAGCTAAAGATGGTGAGTTTTGAAACAAATTCGTGCTGCAGAAGCTGTGCTTTGTCTGCTTTGTTTTTGTAAATTGGTATATTTATTTTCCCACACCATAACTTGGCTGAGAAAAATGAGCTCAACTCTTTTAGTGTAAGGCTTGGTAGAGGATTACATCCCAAACTGTGGGGACAGAAAAAAGCGGCAGAGATACCTGCATGCGTAGATTATTTCTAAATATGAGTATGTGAATGGCTGGCTTCTCAATTTAAGTGGAATACAAACATGAATATAGCATACAATATTAATGTTTACAGCACCTATTTCAGAATACCTTTTTATATTGATGCATCTTTGTGCTTTGAATATTTAAGACAGGTGAGAGTATCTATCGCTGTTTTCATGTATTTCCTTTGGTCTATTTTTGTGATTTATGTTGAGACAAAAGTTAATAAAAACAAGATCTTAAAACTTTTGTCTCTATGTGAGTTTGGTTTAGGTAGAGAAATCATGCCTGCAGAGCTGTGTCTTTTGATCATGTGCTCTGACCAGCCATGTGATTTCAGGGATGTAAAAACTTGATCATCCTGGTCTTTTCTTACAGCCTGTGTGTGTAGGCTGCTATCCTTCAGGGATCCTGCATAGGGTTACCAAGTGTTTTGTGAAGAGTCTTTGGTCTCAGCTCTCCAACTCCATTCCAAGGGGAGAATTCTTAAAGAGAAACTGAGCACTCATCCCCGGGTCTCACAGTGGAGACAACTGCTGGAGAGTTTTGATCCATCTGGCCGTCAGTGGACTAATGTCCTTTAAGGACAGTCATTGCTTTTGGCCTATACAATGTCTATCATAGTTCAAGGATGTTATTAAAAATAATGGTCATGTTTGGTTTCCCTGTGCGATCTGACAAATTGGTGTACATTTTTTTTTTTTAATCTAAGGCTTTGCCCACGTGAAAGCAGCCATTGTCGACTTGATTCTAAAATAGGTAATTAAAATAGGCAAACTAGGAGTGTAAAGTAGTCCATATAGATTTGCCCAGATCTTTTTTAGAGTCTTATGTGTTGAATCATATCCTAAGTTTTGGGAGAACACTTTTTTCAGCTCATGCACAGCTGAAACTTCCCGTGTAACATACCACAGAAACATTTGCTTGCCAATCAGTTTTCATACGAGCCATACATACCAGCATTTTTGAAAGAGGAATTGTTACCCAGCAGGAGTAATGGTTTGATGCAGCGCGTTCAGTGTGATTGTCAACGTGCACCATTCCCTCCCCTCTTTTTCCTCTGTGAAATCTGGCTATTAAAGGATTCAAGCAAGGGCGAGCGGGTTTTGGCTGCTGTACCTTTTATTCCACAACATGAATAAAAAAAAAAAGACAAACTTGCCTTGACTTATTAAATAATGCTACATCAAAAAAAATAGTTACTTTCATGAGGTTTGTCAGTGTACCTCCCACTGGAAGCAAGATGCTTTGAAGAACTGATATTTGCAAGAATTGTAACTTTTCTTTAAAATTAAACCAAAGCTTACTATACCCTGAAAAGGTGACTTTTTTCTAGGCTTTTGTGAGAACTTCCCTTTTTTGCCAAATGGAGAACATGTTGCTTCATAACATAAATCTCATTACTGTGGTGTAGAATTTATTTGCCATGGAACAAAGTGTATGTCTACTTTTATTCTGCAGCAATCTACTTATCTAGGGCAATGTACTTGTAATTTAACAAATTGTTGAGAGGTGAGAAAGTAGTTTGTAGTAGTAAATCATGAGTGAGTAACAAAATGAGAAGTTTATTTGGAGCTTAATCTAAAGTTTTAAATTTTGTTCTGTCTCTCATCTTCCCCCGCTCCCCTCCTCCGCCTCCCAATGTAGGAATCAACAGAACAGCCCTCAGGGAGATAAAATTGTTACAGGAGCTAAGCCATCCGAATATTATTGGGGTACGTAAAATGAATGCTACTTCTAGAAACAAGCCTCAAATACTTTTGGTACAGGTTCAAACTGAAATTTAGAATTAATTGGGTCATGGAGATGCCACTTAATTTTGAGCCTTTTTTTCCAGCTGAAAATGAGCAGTAAAACAATTGTTACAGCAAAACACCCATTTCAATAAAAAAGACAAAGTAGCTTGTTTTGAAGTCATCTTGGTTTTTTTTTTGAAAATGGGGGAAATTTAGATTAACTGATTTTGCATCTCTCTGATAGATTTGCAAATGAGTGCAATGCTGAATTTACCTGATTGTTTGCTTCACACAGAAGTGGTTACAGCCAAAAGCAAGCTTTTGTAAGCAATGGTAAAGTGAGATACCTTAGGTTTTAGTGCTAATATCTGAAACCTCTGTTAGCAGGAGTAAAAGTTGAATCTTTCCAGTTGCATTTAGGTTGACCTCCAGCTACAGATACCCAGCTGGAGCTAAAGATATTTAAAATTAGCTAATAGTGATAATTTGAAAGTCTGTAGTAAACATTAGACCAAATATGAATTTTCCAGATATGTTGTTAAATTTCTGCAGAGTGGAAATACGATTCTCTTCTGGATTGCAAACCACTTTCCGGGTGGTTGCTTTAGCTGTCAAAGTTAAGAGAATGTGCAGAGAAAGACAAGTAAAATGACAAAGGGATGGAACATCTTTATGAAACGCTCTGGGATTTCTCATTCTGGAGAGGAAAAGGCTGGGAATGGGGAGGTCTACAAAACTGAGGTGGTAGGTCAAGTGCGTGCAGAATGGATACTTGCAAAACCCCACAGTACTAGGAATAAGAAATGTGTGTAAAACATATTTGGGTCAGGAGAAGGGGGTGTGTGGAAATCATACTACTTTACACAGCATGTAGTGAATTTCTCAGATTTGCAGCCACGGGTGTTGTAGAGGCAGAGACCATCAGCAGTTTGAAAAGGAATTAAACAAATTTATGATCAGCAGGTCCGTAAGCAGGTTGTACCCCTCTTAGCAGTCCTAGTAAAACTGTTCTGGATGTTGGAAGTGTAAGTGGCGTGAATTACAAAAAGTGGCCAAGCCTGTAGGCTCACCTGCATAGTATCTTCTGTTACCATGGTTTCTGTAGAGGAAGAGCATGAGCACAGTCACTGCTGTTACAAACATCTTGCAATTGGGTAATTCACATGGTCGTCATACTGAGACTGTGAGGAGTGAACCCGGCCATGGAGAGTATACCTTCCTGATCATGAGAGTAGAATACTGTGCTGGATGATCTGTTGTTCTTACTTGGCATCATGCTAGTTTTACCTGAGATTAAAAACTGATTTTGTCATCACACAGCTTCATCCTAAGAAAGGGCCATTTGGGTACTGTCCATAGAGTTTTATATATCCTAGACAGCTTGCTGCAAAGGTGAATACACGCCTAAGAATATCTTTGAAAGGAAGTTAATAAGCCTAACACTTAGAATTTCTGAATATTGCATGCTTACAGGAATCAGATACACAGAGCTGAATCCACAGGAAAACTTAATCTGGCCTCAAGAAACAGTAGGAGTTTTTTTAGAACAGCAAAGTTTGAGGAGAGGACAAAGTGTGCATTAGATTATCTGTTGTAGCTAACATGGTAAAGTTAGTTCTTTATCTCTTTCCCTTCCCCCCTACCCCCAGTTCTACGAAGAAGGGGCAACTCTAATGTTATTACCATGCTCAATGTGCTCAATGGGGTTTTTTGGTTTTGGTTTGTTTTTTTTTTTTGGAGACTAAGTTAAGAAGCTAAACTGTGTAGGAATTTTTGTATTGGAAGTCAAAAAACTTAAGCAGTTCAGCAAGCTGAAAATCCACATGCAGACTACAATGGTGCAGAATGTTAGAAAACTGGAAGTATGAGTGTGTGCTTTATCATAATGTATTTTGTTTTACAGCTTCTAGATGCATTTGGACACAAGTCCAATATTAGTTTGGTGTTTGATTTTATGGAGACAGATCTTGAGGTAAGATTTTTAAAGACTCTTTCATTTCTGTATTTTCAAATGGTTTTTGAAAATACTTTAACAGGCTTACATTTACCCATGTTAGAGAGGTGACTTTCATTATGTTAATTGATTAAGGTAATGTCTTTAAAGTAGTTTGAATAATCTGACAATTTTTGTGAGTTCTTAGTTGATAATGCCTTTACTTTTAAATACTTGTCAGCATGATCTTCAAGATACAGATTAGGTTTACCATGTCAGTTTTCTGGGACTCCAGTCAGAGCATAGAATCTCAGTCATAGATCAGCATCTCAGAGTGCAACTGCTAAGCATCTCATCAAACATGTTCAAGTAAGCGTGATACTAAAATATGCCAAGTGATGAGCTGGTACTAAAATCACACATATCAAAACCATTCTTTTAAATGTAACAATGCCGGGTACTTGCAAACCAGCATCTTACAGATGTTTCCTTCTCCAAGAACTTAAGTCAGTTTGTCTTTGAGGAAATCTGTTGATGGAATATTTTGATGGAAGAATCTTCATTTTGGAGGAGTGTCCTAGACAGCAATTCATGTCATGTCTTTATATGCACACATTGTATCTACTCTGGGCTGAAATTAATGTACTGCTAAGCTAGCTTATTACGTGTATGCTGTTAAGAACTGGGGCTAGCATTTAGAATGTTAAAATAAAACATTAAAAAGCTTGCTGAAACCTAAATGAATGCGTGACTGAAAAGGTTAGATCAGTTTTTTCTTAACAGAAATTAAAGTAATAAGTAGACTTTCTAGAGGGTTCTTACTTGGGAACTATGCAGCATTTAGAGCTGATGGAGATATGATGTACAAAGAGGAATGAAATACTCTTGTATTACATAATGCTGTGGTATGCAAAGCATTTAACTGTATTGTAATATCACTCAGGCCACCACTTGGGAGTGCAGCCTCTTGTGACTGAGCATGTGCTGCATACATGAAATTTTTTGTTGTCTTAGAAAGCTGTTTTGTAAGTCTCAAACAACTTAAAGCTTAGAAGAGGCTATTACTGAACTGGACAGTAATTTTAACAAACAAGTTTTGGAGAGCAGCATAGAAAATACTTTTAAACAGGATATTTACATAGAATTTTAATGTTAAAAAACAAAGAATGTGGAAAATATAAATAGATTTGTTAAAATACAGTGAAGTGGCCATACCTCCTGGTTGTCGGGGAAGCCAAAGAGCAAACCATTGCATTTACGAAGATTAGACGCTTAGGTTGCACAGAGAAAGAAGGAAAAAGTGGGAACATAATTTGAAGTTTAGTGACAAGTTTATCGCTTTTATGTGTACATCTTTGTCTTGTAAGTTTGGGTTGCAACCTGGAACTGAGATGAAACAATAAACTCATGTTTCCCACCCACTTTGCCATTTGCTGGTTATGCAAAGTTCATGAGGGCTATCTGGACCTCCTACTTAAATTTCTGATCTCTAGAATAGACCTGTTTTTCTGGAAAGAGAGTGGGAGCTGTAAAGAATATGTGACTGCCAATTCAAACTTTGTCTTAAAGGATGAAGTAATTTTTGAGCTGAAAGAATGGAAGTAAGTTAATCTTGCATAGTAAGCGTTACTATCTAATACTTTACAGGTTATTATAAAGGATACTAGTATTGTATTGACCCAATCTCACATCAAGGCATATATGCTGATGACACTTCAAGGATTAGAATATTTACATCAGCACTGGATTCTACACAGGGTAAGAATGTACTAAATCGACAGCCTTTATGCTCTAACGAAAGTCACGTTTGACAGAATTTGAGTCTAAATGTAATGAAGATAGTCCTGAAGTTCACATGTTCTTGGTTCATAAGCATTCATGCTGGCTGTTTGGGAGAGACAATAGCAGTACCAGAAATGTTAAGAATTTCTGATGTGGTTATAATTTAGATATTTATGTAAAAGTGTCTCCAGTTACATGTGACTTTGATTAGCACTGTGAACTGGGTTGGATCTCACTGAGAAGTGAAGAGGAGACACAGCTGGGACAGCTGACCCAAGTTGGCCGGAGGGATATTACATGCTGTGTAATGCCATCGTCAGCAATAAAAACTGGGGTAGAGGAAGACACAGGTTCTTTGGCTTCCAAGGTGGCTGTTGCTTGGAGACTGTCTGGGCATCGGTCTGCTTGTGGAAGGTGGTGAATTATTTCCATTGCATTGCTTGTTCAGGTTTTTTCCTCTTTCCTTCACCTGTTAAACTGCCTTTATATTGCTCCTAGAGTTTTCTTCCTTTTGCTCTTGTTCTCTTCCCTATCCTGCTGAGGGTGTGGGAGTGGGATGAGAACAGAGTGAGCAAATGTCAGTGTGAGTGCTTTGCTGCTGGCCAGAGGTCAACCCACAACATAGTGTTACTGTATTAAACTGTATCACTTCCATGATTTCTACAGTTACCTGAAACGTTTGCAAGGTCTTTTTATTGTTCATTTGGCAACTATGCAGTTAAGGCAGAGTGGCTGTTCCTGCAGCAAAGCTAAAACCTATCAAAAGGCAGGGTTGTTTGGGTTTTTTTTTTCTTAAAAACTCTGCAGCTTAAATATGATGATATTCAAATGGATGTGTTTCACTATGATTTTCAGGTATGATGAAATACTTGATTTCCTGTTTGGTTGGTTGTAGTTTTTTACTCACAATGTAGACTTAAAATAGAATCAAAAGCCTGCATTTTAGAATACCGTTACGGCACACCTGCCTTGAGGTTCATTATATGTCTGTTTTTATTAACTCTGACAAAACTCATTCTTTGCTTTCTGTATTGACAGGATCTTAAACCAAATAATTTGTTGTTAGATGAAAATGGGATTTTAAAATTGGCTGACTTTGGCTTGGCAAAATCTTTTGGAAGCCCAAATAGAGTTTATACACACCAGGTAGTAACAAGGTAAGACACTCTTATTTTGTTTTTTACATAGTGATTGTGTAGCTGTTTTGCAGTGTCTCTTCAAATACATCATGTCAAATCAACATGTGCAAAGTTTGACATCCAGCTCGAGATATGGCAGTAGTGGCAAGAGCCTTATAAAGAAAACATAAGAAGGCATTGTTTAGCAAAATCTCCTTAAGAACTGCTACAATATGCCTCCATAGGGATTGTTCTTTGGTTCAATACTCTTTTGAAACACATGAAAATAATATGTATCTGCCTATAAGCCTGGCTGTCAGAGCAAGACAGCTGTTACTTTCTGTTAATCATGAGACCTAGCATCTTTTTCTGCAGCTAGTGACCTTACCTATTATGAGACAAAAGTATAAACCAAGTAAAATATCTACTAGTGTTATTTGTGGCATGCTTATTTAACGTCTGCTTTAAAAAGCAGCACTGCAAAATATACAAAATATATCCTTTTGTCTGCTGTAATGCTAAAACTATTCAGGCAAAGCTGGTTTGTTTCAATACCTTTATTCAAAAGGCAGAAAAGATACAGTAGTTTCAAGTGCAGCCTGTATAAGATAGTTGCGTTAAACTAGATTGTTCTTAGGCAGTGGAAGTAGCTGTTTTAAACAAGTGTCAAGGTTCATTTTGGGTAAAACTAGTCTCTATACTTGGGTATGTTGGTATGGAGATTTTTTGAAGCTGGAATGAATTCTCTTTCTGTCGTTTCCCTGACATAAAGTTTTAAGAAAATTTTGGTTTATAACATGCAAACCTGCCTGTTAAATACTTTTTCCCTTGCACATCCGCAGTTCTGTTGCTTGTTAATTAGCTCAGTTAAAACTGTAGTTAATTTGTGGTTATGTGTGACCCCATGGTGAGGAATGCACAATTATGTTCAGTGTTTCTTAAAACACTTGGCAGGGTAGAGGACAGCACTTCAGTGTCTGAAATATATATAGACAGGAGCAGTATCCTCTTTGTTGTTCTTGCATTGCGACAATATACAGCATTTAACATGAGCAAAGCTAAGTGATTTTTTAAATCAAAATGTATTTTCTTTTCAGGTGGTACCGAGCCCCAGAATTATTGTTTGGTGCTAGAATGTATGGTGTTGGAGTTGATATGTGGGCTGTTGGTTGTATTTTAGCTGAATTGCTCCTCAGGGTAAGTCTTCAAATGTAAGCATTTGTATTTGCTGTCCAGTGCATTACAACTTTGTATGCAGGCTTCTTCTCTCCTGCTAACAGTAGCAGGTGAAGGCAGTTAGGCTATTTAGGAAAGGAGGAAGATGAGGAGGGGGAAAAAGCTTCCAAAAGCTTGCTAACTGTAGGGAAAGTGAAGTTTTGGAATAGACTGAGGTTCTGTAAGCATCGCAATCATTGGAAGTCTTTAAAAACAGCTGGGTAAAAAAAAGTGACAAGCTGTCACAGTCTTACCTTGGGGAAGGTCCAGTAGATAACTCTTCCAGTCCTCTGCGTGTTACCCTTTCACACAGCTTTCTGTCAGTTTTCATTTGCTATCCTTCTAGAAAAGTGACATCATAGATACATGCATACTCTGTGCCTTACACTTTGTTCCTCAATAACTGTAAATAATTATCACCAGTACCTTAATTGTGGGTTTATTTGTAATGAGCAGAAGACTGATGTTTTTCTAAGTTGTGGTTAGTTGACAATATTGGAATGAAGCTGAAGATTAACATCAGGCTGATCCTATGTCAGTCCTGAGTATAGTACACAGATGCAGTGGTCCTTAAGTATGTTTTACTGAAGTAGACTATTTATTATGTGGCTCTTTGGAGAGGACATGAAAGTGTGAGGTGCGGAGTGGAGGGTAGGGGCACAGACACAGCTGGAAGCATGAGGTAGCCTGCAGTATAATCTACCTTCTTCCATGAGTGAGTGGCCTCTGCTTGGTTTTTGTGCTGTGCTTTAAAAAAATGTTTATGTGGCCATGTCATGAACTAGGTTGGGGAACTAGTCTATTTGAAAACACCTTGAAAGAAATCTTGCCTTGGTTTATCACACAATCTTGCCTTGGTGTATCACACGTACAATTGCTTGGCAGTTCAGAAATGGAAGTGTGCGGTGGCTGTTTAAGCAGCACTAGCTATGTGTACATAAATCTGTATTAGATCTGCTGAAGTTGGATAGACTAATGGAAAATCAGAAATCATATAAGAAATAGTTGAATTCTGTTGATTCTTTAGTTTCTGACAAAGCATAAAATGTGTATTGGCTCAGTTTTATCTCTGTGATAGTTTTAAATGTATGTGTCCTTTTTCTTCCTGAGTGTGCTGGGCTGAGGGACAATGCAACTTCTAGAGCCTTTACAAAAGCAGTTCCAGGGACTTTCATGACACCAAAATTTAGTAAACTGCCTAGTAGGGATGTTCATTACGGTCTTTCTGTCCTACTTAGTTAAATACTGCCTCTAATTCTTCATAATTTTGCTTTGGTCACAAAGTTGGGTGGGGTTTTTTTGGTTTTGTTTTTTTTTTCTTGCATTGTGTGCCTCGTGCATAAGCTAGAAGTTGAACTGTGCAAGTATCCCTCTTTCTGTCTTCTGCTTAGTTTAAATGAGACATGATGCTGATTAGGCAGTTTCTATCCTAGTGGGTCACTACTCTCCCTCATGCTGTGATCTCATTCCATCAGTCTGACTGCTGCTTGTGTAATCCAGTTACAATTCACTTTAAATGTTTTGAATATATATAAAACCTGACTTCAAGGAGCAGACAATGGAAAGGTCACTGTGACCAAATGACTTTAAACTAGCAACTGACATGTAAAATCTTTCCTCTCCTGTGTTTAATTATTTTAAGTTAATGTGGTATTTAAGTTAATTTGGTTTTAAGTTAATGTGGTTTAATCGTATGTTTAGCTCTCTGCTATCAAGTCAGTGATAGCTATCAAGTTAGTGAGGGATAGCTCAAAGCTGCTGTATAGAACTGAAATTCAGAAGTTAATTCAATCAAATGTTGCCTTCTTTCAGGTTCCTTTTTTGCCTGGAGACTCTGATCTTGACCAGCTGACAAGGATATTTGAAACACTGGGCACTCCAACAGAAGAACAGTGGCCTGTGAGTCCTTTTGGTTAAGAAACTGATATTAGTTTTACTTGATACTCTCCATTTTAACTTTTGAAATTAGATTACTAGAATCAGATACCAGAATACTTGAGTAGATTTTGAGAAGGCAGCTGCCTGATCTCACCAAGTGGAGGATAAGCAGCTGAGACTTATTGTTTCTTTTGGCAAATCTCTCATCACTATAGCAGTGTTGTTAGCATTAAGCAACAGTAATTAAATGCCTTAGTTCCTTTTATACTGGTCATCACTAAAGTACAAGGTAAGAACAGATTACTTGGAAAGATAAAGTGAAACAACTGTCACTTATTAAAAAAAAAAAAAAGTCTTTATGACCTAT
The DNA here is from genome assembly GCA_009806455.1 of Tetrax tetrax. Lineage (NCBI taxonomy): Eukaryota > Metazoa > Chordata > Aves > Otidiformes > Otididae > Tetrax > Tetrax tetrax. Next base: position 188,792 of record WHYT01015477.1, on the reverse strand, counting down.
TCTTCCTGTATTTATTTTATTTCAATGGCCAAGTACTAGCAGGGACTTTTGAAAGAATTTGCTTCTGCTGCAAGACAGCCATATGAAGTTCCCTTTCTGTGAAAAGCTGAGCTCTTTCTAACTTGAAAAACATACATGTCATTTGTTGTCTTTGTAGGGGATGACAAGTCTTCCAGATTATGTGACATTTAAGTCTTTCCCTGGCATGCCACTTCAGCATATCTTCAGTGCAGCTGGTGATGATTTGCTCAATCTTCTGCAAGGCTTATTCACATTTAATCCTTGTACTAGGGTTACAGCTACTCAGGTATAGTACACTTGCATTATGTCCTAATGTTCATTAACCTACTGTTAATATCAAATAAATGTGCTTTGAAGTCAGTAGGCCGAGTTGTCATATATGAACAACTCTATATGAAATGTCATATAGCTCTATGAAATACTAGAAACATATTTCTGATGTTTTGTGGAGAGAACTCTGAAAGGCATGAACGATGCTGACTGGTCATCTCCATTCCCAGAGCAGAGCAAAGGTAGACAGCCACAACGTGTATGAATCATGGCATTCAGACAGTCACTCTATTTGACGTTCAAAATTCAGTCACATAAAGCTTGAAACTTAAGTTTTAATATAGCATACCTCATTCTCTGATTTTGAAGGTTTTCATCCTTAATTCATCCAGTCTCCCCTTCAATTTAATTTAAACTTTTAGAGTTCTTTATTAACAAGAAATTCTGTGGTGATTTAAAGCATCATTCTGATCTGAATATCCTTTTCCATTATACTTGGGTAAAACTGATCTCCTATTCACTATTGTTTGATAGGGAGAAATGAAGGACTTTGAAGAAGAAAAATCTTGCAGAATGTTTTATTTCAGAATATTGATTTCTGCTGTGAAGATAAAACAGTTGGCAATTTCAAACTGTATTTCTGTCACCTTACGCTGTTAGGGAAGCATGCAAGAAACAGAGCTGTCCCCTTAATGCCAAGACTCCCTTATTGCTTGTTAGACAAGGCAGATCCCAATCCAAGAGATCAGTGCATGTGTTACATATCTTTCTACTAGAAGAGTTTTTCAGAGCACACTCAAGTTTTTTTGGTCACCATCTTTAAGAACTTGCAATATAAGTCTCCAAATAATTGGTTCTTTTGTACTTGAGACACTTTCTGTACTAGTTTGTATGTATTAAGTCATTTTACAGGTCATATTGTAGAATGGTGACTTGAATACTGAACAGATATGATTTTTCTAGTGGTGTTTTTATTGACAGTGCCACAGTTTAAGGCAGGAAACAACTTGAGCTTACTATATTAGCTGAACTTATAGCTGGCATTGAATACCATGTAACTGACATAAGCAAGAGTAATGATTACCTAAGAGACAGCTTAGCTTCTTTTCCTTAACCACAGTTTATGGAAGCTGTGGAATTCCTAAAATTTAAGTATGTGATTCCACAGGATTAAATTAACCCTGCTGTCCTGTGTTTGTCTTCTGCTGCAATTCAAACTACATTCTTCTCACAGTTTACAGTGTAGAAACACCACAGTTAAAGAAATTTTGGGGAAAGACCTATCATAAAAGCTAGCAAAATAGATAGTGTCCAGGTCCTGGATCTGATCAAGACTTCAGAGATATTCTTTTAATCTTTCTTCATTCCTACTTTCTTCTTTATCCTCATGTCTAATCTGTCTGTTCAGAGTGTAAGCTCTTCAGAGCTAGAAACTTGCTGTTTGTACAAGACCTCCTGTAATGTAGTTTAGAGTTTTGTTAGGGTGCCTGAGCAGTAGTTAAAAATAACAGTACACAATTATCTCTTGGCTTACAAATCAAAGTGCCATGGCAGTCACCGAGAACACAAAATATTGATTTACCCTAAGGCCACCTTCTAGTATAAAAGTGCACAAGTAGTTTTGAAGTCACAATTGCAAGTGCTTTATGTCATTATAAACTCTTCATAGATGGTGTTCTGAGACTTTATACTAATTACTTGGTTCTTTTTCTTAAATTATTGATAAGGCATTGAAACAGAAGTATTTCAGTAACCGACCAGGACCCACTCCAGGAAATCAGCTGCCAAGACCCAACTGTCCTGCAGAAGCTGTAAAGGAGCAACAAAATGCACTTTTAAATTTAAAAAGGAAAAGAACAGAAGGAATAGATCAAGGTAACTTCTTAATCTTTAATTTGTTTAAAACAGGAGCTACATGCTCAGAGAGAATGTCAAACTTCCAGTGTTTCAGAACAAAAACTCTGAATAGACTACATCCCTAGGCGCCAGCAGCAGCTGAAGTCCTTTAATGATTTGTGCTTTAAGGTGAGGATGACATAGTTTTGTGTTCTAACAGAATTGGCACCAAAAGGCTCTTCTATGACCATTACAAATCTATTTATTAGAACAAATACCCAATTCCATTAATTTCTGTAATGGAGTGTGGTACTACTCAGTAAATTACAAGCTATTAGGAGGCCCTGTATTTCTTCGAGACATCTTACTGAGGTGGAAGTAATTTAATTTTACATCACTTAAAACAAACAAACAAAAAAAGGCAAGGGGGTAGGGAAAGATAGCAGGTCATCTTTCAAATGACAGACTGGAGAATGTAAATTGGGTTCAGAAGAAAGATTTCTGTTCTCTGTCTTAGCCTAAGCAAGTTACTGTTAAGACTGTCTAGGGTAAGGAATCTTAAGCACATTTCTGTGACCTTTTAAAAGTAAAATGCCATAACATTTTATTTTATATGGAGCCTCCAGTCTTCCCCAACAGTAGTAAGTACCTCTTACCTTCATGGCAAGAAAAGCTCTGAGGACTCAAGACCGATGTCTAACACTAAATTACTTGGACCTGCTAGTAGAGAGGGAAATACTGGTTGTTAAACTTGGAGTTGGTCATCTTAACAGCTGGAACATGCTAGATAGCAGCTGTCAGGTTAGCATCAGCTTTTTTGTTATTGCCAGTATAAGACTCTGTTTAGATACAAGAGTGACATCTTTTTGCAATGGAGATGCCTCTCTGAAAGTGCATTTCCTCTTGCATTCAGAGAGGCAGATACATTATTAGAGTTTAACTTACTTTTTAGGCACTTTGACCTATTGTTTCTTAGTACATGTCAAATTAAATTAGCTTAAGGTTCTAATCTCAAAGAAAAATTTAAACAGTTGACTGTTTGCATTCTGTCACTGACCACAGTACCATGGGCCAACTGACATTTGGGAACTTGCCAAGTTACTATAGCTTAGGTAATTACTGTAAGCCTTTTGTCTCGTTTTGGAATGCTATGTGAGAGTCTGTGATTAGTGTTTTGGAGTACATGCCCTAAAATATGCCTGTTAACTAAAAGAGAGGAAAGAGGAAGAAGTCCTTCCTTGTGTTCTGCAACATTTGAAGTCTTGCATTTGACAAGAAGCAGAGTTTCCAGAGCTGTATCAAGCTAGAACAATAATTAATCAAACATCTTTCCAAAAGTCTCATCTTCAGCAAGAGGAAATCGGACTATTTTGTTAAACGCCTGGAGTTTTGAGATTGGCTGTAACTTAAGGCATTTAGGATGTCAGCATTACCTTTTGAGACATTTGAGTATCAGTATAAAAAGTAGTATCATTTCCACTAAGTGCTTCTTTGAAGCACATCAGAAAATCCATTATGTTCTGTTACTGCCTTAACTGGGCTGACAAAACCTGAGGGTCTCTAAGGTAGATCTTCTAATGCCAACTAAATTCAAGGAAGGATAAAATCTGTTACTCTGGATTTAATTTGACATCCTTACCTGGTGTTCTCTAAAGTTAAAATCTGAATATTGGTTTGGAAGAACAATCCTACAGTCTTTGTTTAACTAAAAACATGCTATACCTCAAATTTTATTGGTATTGAGGGTGGAAATGTGCAAAAGTAATTTCAAAGAAAAATAAGTTGCATCCCCTGAAATTCTTAGGCTGGCCTGAGCTTGCATCTTGCACAGTACATTCTCTTTCCCTCAGCCCTGTTGAGGTAGCACTCTGGAACTTAGCAGAGTGGACCAAGTGATTCCTGGTAAGTGCCCTCTTATATAATGCTGGCACAGAGGGCTGGTTGCCAGGAGAAAAGAATTTATGCCATGCCTGTAAGTGCTGCTTTTCCACAAGAACAAAAGTCTGTAGCCTGTGGGGTGTGTTTTTCAAACTGAAATGTGCAGCAGCTGTACTTCTCAAAAAACAGCTCTTTAATTATTAGGGGAAAACTATCACTAGATGGATGACTGCCTCTGAAAAGTATTAAGCATGCATAATTTCTAGCTATTACTACCACTTATTTCTGATCAGTGAGGTATGTGGAGACACTGATGCAATGATGACATCATTGTTCATCTTCTCCGCTCTGGCAAACACTTAATCAAAAGCAGCACTCCTTTCCCAGGACGCCAATTTCTAGTCGCATTAATCTACATTTTTATGAAGCTATAAGTTTGCAAAACAGTATACAGGATATAGCGCTAAACTTTTTCCTGAGGTAACACAGTAGAGGGAATCTGTCTAACTTCAGAACTGTTCTACATTGGTTTGGGGAAAAAAAAAAATCCCATTCTGTTCATATCTAAGGTTAAGAATTTGTATTGTTCATCTCAAGTTCATGGGTGTGATTTAATGTCACTGTATTTTAGAAGAGACCTCTGCCTGTAGGGCAGGGAAAAACAGTTGGATCCTTTCATAGTAAGCTTCATATCCATCCCAGAAGGCAGCTATGGTTTGTTCTACCTACATTATAAATAAGTAGCACATGAAGAAATGAGAGGACAAGATCTGGAATAGAATCAGAAAAGTACTCCTGCCCTCATCATCTCTACAGCTGATAATAACGAACACATGGTTAAAGAATGAGGTAGAGACTAAAAGAGCTATTACTTCCTGCAGACAGCTTATTGCTGAGTAGTGACAGCACATATATAAAATCATTGAGTGTATGTATGGTGGGGCAGGGCTAAGCCTTAGAATACTTGCCTTTCTTAAGTGTGAAAGTAGAATTAACTGGCTAGCTTTTTATACTAACAAAGAGATATATGTATCCCAATTGCAATTAACACTTAATCCTAAAATTTGGGACTCATTTAGAGTGCACTTACCGATTCAAGTGGGCTTTGATTCTAGCACTCCTACAAAGATGCACTGGAAAAAGTCATCATGCTTGCTGCCGCATCAAATAGCGTTAAGCAGCTCGGGGTATATGTATCTCAAGAATAGTATCAGTAATTGTAAAACCTTGAGGAGAGGGCCAAACCACTTCACTTTGATAATAATGTGATTTACACTTTTCAGGATTACCAAAAAAACTGATTTTTTGATTGCTGTGGAAGGTGGATGAAAATGAGTGAAAATGGCCCGGGTCCCAACCATTGAAAAACGGCTGTAATAGTCACTGGATGGTTATTTTGTAATATTTTCATATATAAAATGTGAATTTAATATTTCCTTACTGAAACTGAGGTTTCGTTAACTCTACTTCTTTTTTTTTTTTTCTTTTTTTTTTTTTTTTTTTTTTTTTTTTTTTTTTTTTTAGAATAAAAGTATTTTTAAACAGAACAAAAGATTCTTTTTTGCTGTCTCATTACTTTGACCTATGTTTTGAGGTAGTAATTGTCCAAACTGTTTGCTGGCTGTAGATGTACACAGACTCATTGTGCACAACCTTTATGCTGAATCACATGCTGTCCTGTACAGATGCGCACCCCAAGGAGGAAAACTGCGAAGACAACCTTCTCACCTGGAGCTTAGATGTACACATGATTGTCTGCTAGCCCTATAATAAATGTTGGAAAAACTGTGTTATTATAAGGGAAGGGCAGGATGGTTTTTTGTTCCAGTTAATATGCCAGTGCAATAACAAATGAGTTTGCATGTGCTCTCTCAGTGGTCATGCCTTAGACTTTCCAGGGAACATCCACTATATCCTAATGATGCACAGATTTAATGTGAAGTGTTGGGGTTTGTTTTTTTTTTTTTCAGACTCCAGTCTTCCAGGAGAAATTATGTGAGAGCGTATAACTGCTGCTTCCTTTCACAGCCTCAAGATTGCAATAAGAGATGGAAGGAGATGCAGCTGGGAAGACTATCCCAGCCCTCCTGTCAGCCTCTGGCTGTCGACCAGTTCATAGTGCAGATACGGGGCTCGGCTCTGTTGCCTCATTTCCCGAATGTCTGTGTTGCAAAGTGGCTGCTGGGTAACCAGACTTCTGCAATGGAGAGAAACAGGGCAGTAGGTGCTGTTGGAGCAGCTTAACTGCATGCCCACTCCTGTTGTGCACTGGATCTCAGGGATACCTGGTATGGATAGCCATTGTCGCTTTCCCCCCTGTGAACCCTTTCAGCGTTCTGTTTTTGAATGTATGTGGCAAGTGCATTAGTAAAAGACTTGAGGCAACCGTCTTCATACTCCTGTGTTGCTTCATTTTACTCTTACCTTGAGCCCATGCAAAGCATGCTGGCCGTGTAAGGGAGAACAGTACTCTGGTCTCCCAGTACCTTACTGTGTTCTGTATTGGCTGTTGGCAGTTGAACATTAAACTTAAATTTCCTAGTAAGATCTAATTAACAGTGTAGAGAAAATATTTATCAAATAACATCAGTTACAGCAGTTTTCACTGTCTGTGTAATCAAACATTATCATCCTGAACACAGGCTGGGGGATTAAAAGAACTGCAGTCCTACTTCTCACAGGTATGTGTACAAAATACATTCATCTGAATAGGGAAGAGAGAGTTAAGAGTAAACTTTTTTGTATTGAACTTATCTAGGACAGCATTCTGACTGGACTTCAAAGCCTGGAAACCTTCCACCCCTAAAACAGATACTAGATTTTTCAGTGAGTAGCCTGACTATGGGGTACAACACAGTTTGCACGGCAATGCCAATTTTAAGTATTCTGCTAGCTCTCCTTTGACAGTAACACCCTTCCCTTCTTGTCAAATGCTGCGTGTGTGTAGATTATACCCTCCCCTGAGGGAAACCTTGTCCAGCAACCCTCTAAACTCCTACTGGCAAAAGTTGTAGAGTAGATGGGCAGTAGTGTTTGTGTAGAGCACAGTTCCTGTGCCTTTTAAGAGAGAGGTTGAAGAAAGGGTATTTTGTGACCAAGGCTACTGTCCTGCTTCCAGTTGTGTTTACTACAGAAAATGCTCAAAAAAAAAAAAAAAAAAAAAAAAAAAGCAATGCTTCTATATAAGTTCAGGAGTTGTTCCCTCCCAGGTCCCACACTACAATTTATTTGGCGTGTTGTGCACCACATGTATGGCTGGGGCCCCTTCTGTACTGTGGGGGTATCCCGTAACTCTTGTTTTCAGCTGAGTTCATGAATGAAGCTGCCTGTGTCAGGAACTAAAATTGCCTTGCTCTTAATGGTAGTGTTGTACACAGATAAAGTATGTACATCACAGAGTAAGATTAGAAAAAGGATCAGCACAATATCTTTTTCTTAATTTCAGGCTTTTGGGTAGTTTAACTTTTGTGACTTAGGTCAGAACTCTGGAAGGAGGATTTGGGACCCCTGGTGACTGTAACTTAATAAACAGTCCTATGCAATTGGTTATCTAAATACTCTTTAATTTGTGACTTGCTTACTTTGTAAGCTTTATATCATGCTTTGGCTTTGACAATCTTTTATCATGCCAACTCATTGAATATACAATCTACTTGACTTCTGTTCAGAACCACAACAATAAAAGATGGTTTGTCTTGAGCCTACAATGTGCATGCTTGTGCAAAGGTCTCAGTTGTACGCTTCTGCAAACTGGAACGCAATCTAAATGCCTTCTCTCTTGAGTTGAGACAGTTCTTCTGTCCTTACCACTTTTTTACCATCAGTTACTGCTGTTTCTTCCTGAAAAGTTAGTCCTTCTGTTTGCAACCTTAATGGCTCTTACCTCTGCACCGTACTGATACTGTTACGCAATTTAATTAAAACTTTGGCTTTTTCCTTCCACTTCTCCATAATAAATGTAGCAAAACTCATTGTATGAGCACACAGTACAGAAGGGGGAGGTGCTCTCTGTTTTATACAAAACTGATTTAATTTTCTCACAGATACCAGGATTACTTGTGGTGGCATGGAGAACAAGGACTGCTAGCTGTCACATCCTCATCTTGTCTCCCTGGCTCTTGATTGGTGCCAACGCTGCGTGATCCCTGCAGGCTTTTTGTTTTGACAAAGAAGGTTCAGAGCCAGGTTGATTTGTAACATGCAGTTGTTTCTTTGCATTTGTGATATGCTCTTATCCATGGCATGGCCTTGATGCTGTCAGCATTCCAGGCAGCGCTACCTGTTCTTGGCTTTTGTGAACTGTTCTTGTTCTCTTGGTTTGCTGCATGTACGCTGTTTGCTTAACTCCTCTTCAGCCATTTCTTCTGGTGCAAAAAGTTTATGCTCCATGTACTCCAGTGCCTTTATAGAGCAGGTTTCACTTGTGGCATCTCAATACTAACTTGCTTCTCAGAGAGAAGGGAGGGATTGTTACAGAACAAAGGCTATAGTTAGGCATGCTTTTCTTTGAATTCCTCTGTTCCCCCTTGCATTTCATACTCAACTATATCAACTTTGTCTCTGAAGTGAGGTATTAGTTCTTTCCACATGGCTGTAATAAAATGACAGGATAAAGCAGGGGTAGGCCTGGGTTTAGCTTGTCAACTTGAGATAGAGAAACTTTTCAGAGACCTGAACACTTTTTGGCAGGCTGTGTTTTGAAATACACCTTGCTGATATCCAGTAGTATGAGAGGCTGAGGAAAAAAAGCATGCATAGCTGCAGTCTCTTTAGCTCCAAAATACAGCACTGCCTAGGAAAACCTTCTGGTGATTCTTACCCTACAGAAGACCCGCTGGGAATTAGATTTGTTCTTCCTGTAAGCCCATCACCAGTACCCGGAAGGCTCCAGAAGCAGCTCTGTTCTCCCTAGCTTGAGAACTCTGCCTGGCCAAACCTTGTTCATCATATAATGACAATTTCTCATTTTCAAGCTGCCCTAAGTAGAGCTGGAATAAAATCTCAGTTTCGATGCTATTAAACTATCCTCATCTTGTCTCTGTATTCTATTCTAGTAATTTTTTTTTCTTCTATTTGTGAGAAACTCAGAAAATGTATTTATTTCCTTTTAGAAACTCATATTCTTTCAAATAAAAGGACAGGGGGCTATGGGGGGAGGGTTCTGTCTCTTCCTGCTAAAGAATGAAATCCACAGGCAGGCAGGTTGGTCCTGCATGAAGATTTTTTGAGAGACTTGCTGTGTGGTCAGCGCAGAGGCCGTCAGTGTTGTGACCTTCTCCTCTAGCGCTGTCGGCTCAAATTGTGCCCAGAAACTTTCATACTCACATAATTCACTGCTGCGATAAGAACAGAATGGTATGCAGAAAAGGGAGGAAGAGAAAGGGGCGTTTCACTCTTAATTGGAAAGCATTAGTGGAATGCGGTTTATTGCCTAATAGAAGAGATTTGTGCCACTTCAGTAGGGACCCTGACACTAAGCTGACTTTGACAGCAGGTTGTGAGCTGTGTGCTTTAGTTTTCGGAAACCTCCAATTTGGTACCCTCAAAGAATTCTTATACTGTCCTGCATGGATTTGCCATCTGTGAATTATGATATCTCAGGTTTCTTTTAAGGAAAAAGTTCACCAACAAAGAAAATTGACAGGTAATTAACAAAGAATTGCAATCAAGCAATTCTGAAGAAGTCCACTACTGAGCTGACAAATGTAAAGCTGACTTTTCGTTGATACTTGAAACTTCAGGTCAGGAGCTTCCTTTGCGGTTTTTTTGTTATCTTTATATATGATGGTAGAAACCGATTTTCATCTATCATGCTTAACCGCAGGAGGTGAAATGCTGATTTACAAGCGGACCCGTTTCCCCTGCCGCTAGAGGCAGTGTCTGACAGACGTAAGGCACATGGTCGCATGTGATAACAACTATCTGATCTTGCCACCTTCGATCTCCTTGCAAGGATGGAGAACTGGTCTGTCTCTCAGCATGCAGGTTGAGCCTGCTTAACTTCCCATCTCTGTAGAACTTCTTTAATAAGACCCTTTATATTAACCTTATCTAGTAACTTGGAGGCATGCAGGCTTCCTTTCTTCCACCTGTCACTCATCAACTCCAGGAAGACTTAGTGCCTCAGCGCAGCACCAGACTCCCTGCTGTTGGCCAGTTATCTTAGTGTCAGAAACGTGTAAATGTGCTGGGGAACCTTGCTGTCCCCTTTTCTCCTAGCACAAAGTTTCCTTAGTGTCACCCGAGTTAATGTCACTTATTTGAAGGTAAAGATATTAGCTGTGATTAGGAAACCTGAGACATCATATAATAAAAACCTGATTTAGGAATGAAAAGCTATACTGCATACAGTTGCTGAGAGGTCAGAAAGAATGATGTTTATAAATGGCATTATATTGTGTTGTGCTAAAAAGGGTCAACACAGAGCGTGCACCTGGAGATTTCAGTGCAAAGCTGTGTAATGTTACTCTTCTGTACTTTGGTTACAAAAATTAACCTACTCAGAAAGGTTTAGTTGGTACATTTCCTTAATAGACAGTGTAAATTTTAATCCACTTTTGGATTAAATTACCACTGGAGTGAAAAAAACAACTAAGCAACCGGTATATTAAACTATCATTCTTAAAATAAAAGGTTTTCTTAAGCAAATTTGCCTGGAAATACCAGCCATGTGGGTTTTTCAATACTAGAATCTTCAAATGCTGTGAAATGCTTTATTTCAAGTCCAACAAGTGATTTAAAACCTTACATTTTATTAGAATCTAACCCAATTTTATTACTTAAGAGTGTTTTTTTTTCTTTTTTAGTTGTTTTTTTTTTTTTTGATAACTACTCCCAGCTAGAAAAGATTAGTGTGAATTACGGAACACTAATAAAGATATAGTGGAAGATACCAGCATTTAGCATTATGACCAACCTGATATTCTGGAAGGGCCAGTTAGACGTGCATGTCTGGCCGCACCTGCACTGACAATCTCTGTTCCGCCCATCTCAGAGATTTATAGTTGCAGGTTGCTCTCACCTTGCACTGGCCGATCATTCAGTGCACTCTTTGCTATTACAGTTGCTCTGTGTGCTTCCCTGCACCTCCACACACGGTCTGGAAGGTGTTGATCCCGTTATAGCAGTAACAAACACTACAGTATGTAAGTCTGTTACTAGATTCCAAGCCAACCAATGCTTTTCTGAAAGCTACTATTGGGGGATGTAGTCTCCAGCCCCTAGAGAGGCTGACAACAGCTTGAAAACTTAGATCCTAGAAGCTCAAACATCAAAAGATGGCATAAAAGTTACCTTTTTTCTAACCATCATAGGACTCTTTGCAGCCGTTATTGTAACATGCTTATTTATTTGTTTTTAAGCAGAGTAGCAACTGGAGATGCAAATAAGTAAAGTTTAGTGGCCAAGAACTCCGTTCTCTGTGCTCTTGGCAAATACTGGAACGGGCCCTGCCCTTGGGCTTCCTGCACCGAGCCAGGCATCAAAGCCCCTCTGGGATGCTGCTGCACTGCTGACCGTGCAGCTTCGTGTCGAAGTGAGCTATTCCCACTTGCTTTCAGTCAGGTCTACAGCTGGGCTATACTGTGCTGCAATTCCTAGATACACAGACTTTTAGAAGACGTCCAAGGGTTCTGGAAGCCCTTGGCTACCTAGGAGGATTTAGGTCCATAATCCAGGTGCTGGTGCATACTCTAGAAAATAAAATTAGGAAGTCATTAGTTTACTATGGCCTGCAGCCATCTAGACTGTGAGGCGGGGATGGTCTTGCAGTCACACACAAGTAAGACTCCTAGGTGGTAAATAAACTATTTTTACTGCCTGATCACACCTTTGCATGATGTTCCCCTTTACTGGAATACCTTTTCCACAGGAAACTATTTCAGCAAACATCACAGCATTCACAGTCATTAGCCGTGTTAGAGGTTCAGTTTGGGTCTGAGTGGTGGTTTCCAGGACACGTGCGTGCATGTGCACAGACATTTCCCCTCCTTCCCATAACCACATTTTTGACTGGTGTCCAATTGCTAGGCTTAAGCAAAATACAGATTTACCTAAAAAGCAATTTCACTTTTTTTTTTATTTTAATAGGCATATAAAGTCTAAATTTACCCTATAAAAATTAACTAATTTTATGTAAGCGGCCACCATGATATATTACAACCTGGTTTTGTTTTCTTTCTGATTGCATTTACATTTGGAAAATTTTTCTGCATTTCATTTCACCTGAAAAACAGCCAAGTGTTAAATTTCTGCTTCTCATTGGATACAGACTTCTTGTGCTCTTCTCTTTGCCAGCTGGCACAAACCAAAATCCTTTAATTATTGAAAAATCTTGAAATTACAGAACATCGAAAGTAGCATTCCAAGTTGCAGCTTCATTTCAGGAGTTGTGAAGAAAACAGCACAATTGCTAATATTCTTACCCTACAATACACTGAGCTGGTTCATGCTGTGCGAGTGCTGAGGAAGCACAGAGTCCTTGAGCATTCCTGGTAAGTTATGATTTCCTTGCACAATGCCAAAAAGCTCTCTGCTTCACCACTAACATCTTTTGAGTACTCTATATAGGGGTAGTAATACTGCATTCTTCTCACAGCGATGGGACACAGTGAGAACCTCTGCTTCTGTTACATTAATCCACATTGAAATGAGTTGGGAATGAGTAAAGTGGATGCATGAAAGGTGCAACATCAAGTGAAACTGCAGTTTGGATCCAAAGGTAATGCCTTTCCTGGTGACCTGAGCAAAGCTGATGTGCAGGTCATCACTGGCATGTATGAAACAGGGCTGCAGATCCTGCAGGCAGAGTTTTGTAGGTGGCTCAAACTGACGTGCCTCTGAGGCTTCAGGTTCTGCTGCTCTGCTCTGCTCTGCTCTGCTTGCCTACACACTGAGGAAAGTGGCTTGCTCCCAGGACACAACAGGCTTCTTACCAGGGTTTTTTTCTGGGAAGTGCCATATGTTTACAACTTCCAACCGAAGTTGTAACTTTCCTTTATTCCTTGCTCCCCAGCACGTGAACTGAGACCAGTTTTAACTCCATTGTTGGGTACTCCTTGGCTGTCTTACTTCTTATGGGGCCACTTCTTGCCCCTATTCTGCCTGACTCATTAAATCTCTGTAACACTATGTTCAGAAAATTTCTTATACAAAGCAAGGCCAAAGCATCTTGCCTTTCTCTACTGATGCTATGGATTCCTCGTCACTTGCAAGCCTCCAATCAGAATTAGCATCTCTTCAAAGAGGCACTCTTTACCCTGCCAAAAGGAACAGTTTGAGGCAGGAATTACTGGTTGAAGATTTCTGGCCAGTAAATCAGATTAGGGGAACACAACAGCCTTCTCCGCTTTCAGAATATGTATTTGATGGGTAAACCTTATTCTAAATGCATGAATAGTTTCAGAGTGGCAGCTCTTTTCATGCAGTAACATCTGCTCATTGCTTTGCCCTCAGCCTGCTTAGTGCTTGCCAGCAACACAGCAGGAAAGTTCAAGCCTTTCTGCTGACGAATTTTTCACTCAAAAAGCCCAGGCGCACATCCTAGGGCTCTGGAGTGCTCTAGCTGATTGGAAACTCCATTACAGAGCTCTGCTGCTTTCTTCAGTGCAGAGGCTGGGTTTACTGGTGTCAGTGGTAACAGTGCTGGCTGGCATTAACAGACCTGCGTGGAGCAGTGAGTTAAAGGCGTTCCCCGCCCAGCGAATGCTTGTTGCTATCGCAGACATGCCAAAGTGTGGTACAGCCACTTATTCTCTTCCAGCACACCCATATGTCACCTTCACCAGTCTTTGCAAGACAGTTTTGTTTTCAAATTAAACTTCAGATTCCCCTTCAAGATTTGGGTTGATTTTGCAGATGTCGAAATTAAGCAAAGCCTGACTAGTCAACTTCTCGTGATTGTATGAGAAGCCTAGAATAGAAGATTAATGCAGTTTTGCTGAGTTCTTACTATGCTGTGATGCATGTCTTAACCACATGCTTCAGGAAGCTGACTGTGTTTTGAAGTTAAAAACACCAGTGGTTTTCCATTGCCTGTTTGCTGGCAACACTGCTTTCCTTTCCGCTGTTCGATTCTTGATTATTTCTCTTCAGCCCTGCCTCTGGGGAGCGGAGCTGTAAATCAGAGAAGGTGCGCTCAGGATCCAACTCCCAGTCCTGATTTAAGGAGTTGTCACCTGAGGTTGGGGCTTTTTCTGCTCCTAGGGAGCAGGAGCATCAGCCGCATCGGTGCCTGAACTGTGGTGGGGTCCTCTGGGATGCCTGCCAGCTGCTGTCCTTTGTGGCTACATAACCATCTGGTTGACAGAATTAATCTTACAACAGTGGTAAATACCCCGTCTCTAACTGAGTATATGCAGATGTTAGACCACCATTAAAAATAAAGCACATGTCTGCTTTTTATAAACTGTACCCTTATGGTAACTTTGGTCTCTTCAGTTGCCAGTATAACCCCAAATTATGTAATGCCAATTCATCATATGATCCACTTCTGAAAGCATCGATTTTCTGTTTGTTTGCACACACAAGGGAAGAGGAAGGGGTTTTACGCACTACACCCTGCAATCCATACAGATTTCCTTTTTGGCAGGTGTAGCTACCTTATCTACATCTGTGTACCCGTATGCAGTTTAATAGCTGAATTCCTAAAGCTAAGGCGGTTTAAGACTAGAAATAAAGTTCCAAAAAGTTGTCTTAAATATTACCTTGCACGTGCGCACATACACACACACGGATGCAACAAATCCAACAAGGCGAGGGAGTCTTTCCACAGAGACTCTCGCTGCTGCTATCGGTGGCTTTGTCCGCAAAATTGAAGATACCCTGCCACCACACAGGAGGCTGAGGAGTCCTCAGCTACTGCCAGGTACTACGCTAACAACTGATACTGGAGGAAGTATTTCAGAAACACCAGGAAAGGTCTCAGCTCCTTGTAGGAAGGCTCAGCCCTGAAGCCGTCCTTTTAATGCACATGACCCGAAGGTGCGGGTGCCCTGGGACGCAGCAAAGCGCTTTGAACCCGAGGCTGGTGCACTGCAGTGTTAAAACTCACCCTCGACGCCTGGCCTTTGAAAGATCCCTACGCTTAATTCTCTCCTCCCAGCTACTAAAACCCAGGTGTTTTCGAGGGTAACCGAGCAGGCAGGTGGTCTTTGCGGTGCCCTCGAGAGGACAGCCCGCGGAGGAGGGTCCCCCGCTACACGCCGCGGCTGCAGATGGCACTGTCACCTCTGTTGGCTCGGGAAAGCCGCACAAGACGCTGCCATCACCCCGTGCCGGCTGCCGTGCGAGACGCGGGCGCTGGCGGGGAGCAGCTCCCCCGGGGCCGGGCCGGGCGCTCTCCCCGCCGGTGGCCTTGCGGCTGCCGGCTCGCGGGGCGTCCCCTCGGCCCGGGGAAGCCGGGCCCCCGCCGGGGTAAGGTCGTTGGCCGGGCCCGGCCCCGGGGAGCCGCAACAACGGCGGCGCGGGCCTAGGGCGGCGGAGCTGCGCGGAGCCCCCCCACTCAGGCCCGGACCCCCCCGCCTTGCCGCGCAGGCTGACGACAGCGGAAAGCAGGCGGCGGGGGGGGGCCGGGCCGGGCCGAGGGCGTCGCGGCCGGTAGCTGGGCAGAGGCGGTGCCGCTCCGCCCGCGGCGGCGGCGCCCCCCGCGCTCCCCTGCCCTGCCCTGCCCCGGCCCGGCCCAGCCCTGCCCTGCCCGCTCCCGCATGAGGGAGGCAGCGAGGGAGGCAGGAAGGCCAGGCCGCGCCGCGCCGCCGGCATGTCCGCACGCTGCTGCGC
>WHYT01015477.1:99569-160113 GCA_009806455.1 Tetrax tetrax | reverse complement strand
GGGAGCCTTCCCGAAAGCCGCACTGCAAGGGGCGATCCCCGGGGGCGAGAGGGATCGCTCAGAGCCGGGGGCTTCGGCGGCTGGAGAGCGGCCGCGGGTGGTGGGCGGTGAGACCCCGCCGCTGTAAGGGGACCGGTGTCCCGCCCCGCTCGGCGCCGCCGGCTGCCCGGCGCTGCTCGGGGCCTGGCGCTGGCTCCTGCGGAAAAACTGAGCGGGTGCCGGCGGAGGAAGCGAGAGACGAAAGCGAGCGGTGGCGGGGGGCGATGCGGGACCTGCGCCCCTCGGCATCCGTGGGGTGAGGAATCGGTGCACGGCATCTGAGCGGGATGCACCGGCTTTCTCGACTGAATCCCTTCTGATGGACGAAGGACCGTGGAGGAGAAGGGTGGTCGCCAAGCCCTGTCCTCTCCTTGGCTGTGCTCACGGGAAGGACTCCTGTCCCTACCAGTTGTCTCTCTAGCCTGGTGTTAGACCACATCTTCCCCAGGCACTTTATTTTGTGGTTGTTTCCCAAATCTCCACTTCTGCAATAGAAACCCATTACTTCTTGTCCCGTCTGCAAGAGTCTAGCCAGTGAGTTTATTCCTGTTGTTTTATGTGCTTAAACACCTTACAGTCCTAGTTCTGTTAATATTTCTTCATTGGTCACTTTGCCCAGCCTCAGTGTCTGATTATTCTCTTGCTTTTGTGCGAACCACCTGAAAAAAGATCTCAGGTCTTTCCTGAAGGATGCAATCCCAGGCTGGATTTGGTCTTCTAGCTGTGGTTCTTTCCGTCTTCAGTGGGCTGGGAGAATTACTGAGCATGCCTCCACGCGCCCGTCCTCGGTGAGCTCCCCTGTGCCTCACCAGACAGCCCTGGGTGGTCGTGGAGAACAGCAATAACTGCGTTTGCTAATGTTCCTCTAAAAGCAGGGTGCCCCCCTAAGTGCTGCTTCGCATGCATTTTGACAGCGTGTGACACAAGTTTTGGAGCAGCTCTACAAAGCGCTGTTAGTAGGTGCTGTTACTGCAGTGGCTCATGGCTCTTTGCATTTTCATTGCTTTTTTTTGGTGTAGCTCCTGGAGAAGTAACTTAATACCAAGAGTATGGCCATTGTGAGGCTCATGGTGAATGGCATGGCTTTAGTGTGACCACGCTTTGAGACGTTCTTAAAGCCACTGTTCCTACCCAGTCTAGTAATATCTGATAGTAATGTGTTTTATTGATGCTGATGTGCGTCACTTTGGAGTCTGTAAATAAACTGAACTCCTTAGTGATGTTGGAGCCGAAGCAAAAGCCGTAAAGTGGATGCAGTCATAGTGCCAAAATTATGCAATACCCCGGGGAGATGAATTCTGCTGGCTTAAGCAGTATTTTTGATGTAAGAATTATCTGTGCTAAGCACGGCATATTGCTGGAGTTTTACCAGCGATCTGAATGTGGATAACCTTTTTACAGACTAAGATGATAAATGGTGTAAACCATGTTTCAATAGCATGCAGTGTAACTTTTTTAAAAGGAAAACCAGTCTTTACGTTCATGACTTGATTTATTCCAACCTTGATGAGGGGATGTTTGTTTAACATGATTAATACACATGAAAAACAAAAGGGATAGAAGTTCTTTCTCTCTCAACGCAACTTCCTCAGGCATTTATGGATACTGTTAATCAAGCTGGAAAATCGAGAAGGAATTTGGCCTCTCCTTAAATGTTCCCCCAAAGATGAAGTCTCTGGAAACAGAGATAATGTGCTTGAGGGAAGATGGAATTTTATATGAGTCCTGAAAAGCAGCACTCATGTTGGGTCCCTCCTTTTTCCCTGAAGTGTACTAGTTTAATGGGTTTGATATCCCATGGGGTACGGGGTTTTTGTATGAAGTACTTTTGCCCTGTACAGATCTTGTGTCTGCCTCTGTTTCCGTGGATCTGCTTTCCTACAACTGACTGAGAACTTTGGTATTGTCCTTCTAAGCTGTTAAAGTGCAATGTCTGTAACAAAAAAAAGTGTAACAGACAGACACCCACACATGGGTGTCTATTAGCTGATACCAAAGTTTTGTTGTGAGTTAACATCAGTAGACTATCCATTTTTCCTCCATTTGTTGTGCCAGCAAATTTTCCTCGTGTGAAGTAGACGATGAGTGATCAGTACTTTTGCGTCAAACCATGCTAAACATCTAGTTGACAGTGCCTGTTGGAATAAATGCATTCAGGTTTTGGGGCCCAGATTCCTATTGTTAAAGAATACAATAGCAGGCTGCCAAACTTTGTGTACTTTGGTTATGCTGATTTTGTACTGAAAAAATATTTAAAATAATCTTAATTAACATTACTGTGTGACTTGTAGCCTTGCCAAGTAGACCCTGGGAACTTGCTTTCAAGGAACTTGGCCATTTATAATCTTTAAGTTCTGCAGTTGGTTTTTATCAGGTGTCGTGCAACCTTGTTTTGAAGAGAAATGTGATTTTTAGGTTTCTGAGCTGTAGTAAGCTTGCTAGATGTTTCTTCTTTTGCTAGTGTTTAGTTGGCAGACCTATTTTGAGAATACAGTTTGGCTTGGGCCTCCACAATGCTTTTGATTACATAAAAACATCTGCTTAAATTGACAGGAAACAGGATTTTACATTTGGCTTTTCTTCAGTAGTTATTCTCAAGAGAATAAAGTTGAGATCATGGTTTAAGAAAAGCAGCTGTTGCGGAAAATCTTTATTACAATGAATGTGTTTTTTCCAGAGTTAAATAAATGTAATTTAGATAGTTAACATTAATTTTTGGGGGGCAGTATCTTGTAGCTGGGTTGTTCCAGAAGATGGATTTTTCACTTAGAACTGGTAGTTATTAAAGCTCATAAAGCTATTTTTGTAGGTCTGTTAAATCTTAAGAGCTTTCTTTAGTACTGTTCTGCAGTTAGAAAACAGATCATGCAGTTAAGATGTGCTGCAAGTTAGAATATCAGATTTTCGTTTTATACCCAGACCTGTAATTCTGAGGGGTTTAAAACAAACAAACAGCTTTATTTATGAAATTGGCCTCACCCAATCTCACGACTCCTGGGGCTTATGGCTTTTGGGGCAAGGGAAGGCCTACCCCTCTGACACTACCTGTTTGCATCTGCAGGTTGAGAAGGGGGCTTGCAGTCCGGTCCTCGTGGTCTCCTTTTTCCCTTATGTGGTGAAAAGGGTGGCTCTGTCATCCCCATTCAAGTTTGTGTCCTCTGAGGATGCCAGGGCTCTCCTGGAACGTGTGCGTGGTGTGACGCACGGCAGCACTATGGGATGGTCCCAGTGGCGTTCCGGGCTCTGCTCCACATGATGCTCCCCAAAACACGTCTCTCCTTCTGCAAATGGTCTTCCTGAGTGAGAGGGGTTTGGCTTACTGTATTTAACCTGAGCTGCTCGGTTATAAAAAGACAAATTTGGCTGTGGGTCTCACCCTCTCCCACAGCGCCTTTCCACACCCCCACCACTGTTGGTCATTACTGAAGATGAAACTAGCTGTCTGAGGTCTGATGTGGGGTGCTTAGTGTAATCCACTTAAATACAGTCAGAAAAACAGATTGAGGATGGACTTTTTTTTCCCTGTTTGCAGAAACATGGGGTTTTTTGTTTTAAACAAATGTTGCCTGAACAACTGAATTAGCAAAGCCTGGTTTTCTGCAGCTTTGTCCATTGAGGTTGGTATCGTTCTAATAAATACTGAACTTGTGTTGCAGCCCTTTCCTTGCTCGGGGTTGTGAGATCTTTTTTCTCTGCTAAACCTTTTGCCTATTTTCAAGGAAACTGTAAGAATGTAATATCTTTGAGGCCTCCCTCTGCCTGCCATAGCTGGATAATATTTGCTGCTGGATTCAGAAGTGATCAGAAAGGGAAGGGAAAGCAACCAAAAAACAAAGAGATCCTGTGAGTGTTGTATCATTTGACACTTGCATCGCTAGGTTGGAATCCTTTCCCTGGCAGTACATAATAGGCAGAAGATACTCTTTCTCATTCCAGGCAGAAGATAGCCTTTCTCATTCCTGTTGAATTTCCCATTGCTGCTTATTTTTTTCAGCCTTTTTGACTTGCATCCTGCAAGTTGATTGCCTGTGTGTTTAAAGAAACAGCTTACATACCCATGGCTCTGTAGCCGTGGAGTGAAGGGAGTATGAGAGCAGAGCCTTCACTTTTAAGGGCAAGGGGATACTTTTCTGTGGAAGGATATAAATCCTACTGCTGCTTTTAGTTTTTGCAAATATAGGTATTCCAGCGTGTTTTTTCCATTACTGAGACTTCTGTTACAATGGATGCAAGACATACTTGTTCCAGGGGAGCAACTGAATGAGAGCCTGAGCTACGACAGCAGTATAAGCTGAAGGTCTTGTCTGGAGCTGGTGACTGCTGTCATCCCGAACACCTGCTGAGGCTGGATGGTGTTCTCAGCTTAGCCACGTGAAGGCCCTGGGTTGCTTCCAAGGTCCTTCTCATACCCAAGTTAATGGCACTTCCCTTTCTCTCTCGAATCTGCGGGGCTCTAATATGTTTTGACACGTTAAATGCCAGGCCTCCTAGATTTTTAGGCTGTGATTGACCATTCTGCCGATTGAATTTGACCTCCTGCATTGTTCAGGTCACCCAAGAGATAGGCTTCAACACCAGCATGTGCTACGGCACGCGGCAGTGTGGGGCCAGGCCAGCCAGAGCTGTGGGGACTGTTGCGTTTACCCGTGGCAGGAGCTGTGGGAAGGTGGCTCCATGTTTGTTTTGAAGGGAGTCCTGACACACCTAGCAATCTCATCGTCTCTTTAATTAGTGATAACTATGCTGGGACTGACGTTTGCAGTTTAGTGATTGGACCTTCCAGCAATTAGAGATGGCATATGCTCAAGTTTTTAAACATACAAATGTTCAGAGTCTGAAAATGAAAAGTTTTATACATCTTTCTGTCCAGTAGGGCTGATCCAAAATATGTCAACCTGTCATCTCTCACACTGAGTTTTAACAGGAATGATTCTTAACATATTTTGAAGAGACCTTTTTTGTTTGATTTTTCTTTGACTTTTTATATTACAGTCAGTGGCAAAACGGTGGTTCAGGAATACTATTGAAGGTACTTCTTGTGTAGTCATTGTAATTGTAATTTAAAATGCTCATCAAAAAGTAAGGAATGGAAAGACACGGGCAAGCTCTATTTTGGCAGGAACCCGATAATGTGGAAATATCTGTGAAGCTGGGGGTTGTGTCACTGATCTGAACTGGAACATCTTTAGCAATGCTTTGAGCAATTAGATTTAAAAAAAAAATAGCAGGAAATAGTTAATGTTTGGTACAAATTTATTGGCTTTTGTCACATTGTACAAAGTGTTCATATCTTTTTTCCCCTGCCTTAAAATCTACTTGTAGCCAGTATCAAAAGTACCTTTTAAAGACATAACATCTTTGTGGAACAGGTCAGAGCTGTCAGTTTATTCAAAAGTGAAGCAGCTGTTCCAGCTATGTGGTTCTAAGTCAACGCATACAGAGATTTCACTGTAACTGCTTCTCCACTCCTGTGGTGTGTGGACTTTGGCAGTTACTGCCCTGCACCCTGTTGTTGGTTCTCCCTGGCGATGCACTGCATTGCACCCGTGTGCCAGTCTGTCTCTAGAGTCCTGGTCTCGAGCATCAGAGCTGGCCAGAGGAGGGGCTGCAGCATGAGCTGGAACAACCTGCAGATGAGAAAACTATGAAAGTTATAGGAAAGGACAGTTGAACCTGTCACCCAGTGGAGGTTGCTCTTACTGGAGATCATCAAGGGGTCAAAGCAAAGAAGCTTCGGGATCTGCAGTGGCCTGTTTTCATCAGTGACCTGAGGGTACCTTTAAAATTGCTCCTGAAAGCACACAAGGACTGTTGGAGCAGAGAGTACTATTGAAGGTGGTGTAACCCAGATAGCGTGACCCTATTTCAAATAAAATACGCTTCTCAGGTACAGCCAGCCAGCTGGTCGTACACGTGAGGTGCATGGGGTGCTGCGGGGCAGAGTCTCACCCGCTCTTCGGCTGTCCACGGTGGAGAGGAGCAAGGTGACTTGCTGGGCTGATGGTGCTGCCACCGTGATTTTGTGGGAGGGAGTGGGGAAAGTTGAGAGTATGCAGGAAAAAAGCCCAAACAATTTAGGTTGCTGGGAGGAAAAATCATAAAGCTGTCAAATGAGACTGAGGGTAAGCGGCTTGGGTTCCTTCTTTCATGAGTAGGGAGAAACAACCAGGTAATTAAAAGTTATCTCTCAGCTAGTGAAGAAAGCCTCACCAAGAACCAGTGCCTGGGAACTGTAGCAGGCAAATTAGAAGTCAAGGGTTTTTTTGCTGTTTTTAATGATAGATGTAAGTAACCAGAGAGAGAGAGATAGCCCACCTCATACTGCTGTCAACTCCAGATGGTCTGGCTGATGGAAAATAGCTATACTACTGGGGAGCTGCATGGTGTGGTACGCTGCAAGGCTCAGGTCAGACTAAACAATTGTCTTGATTTTTCCAAAATCATCAGGAGAAGAGCAGCTGAGCGGTCTTTAATTTAGATATTTTTGTGGCGACGTTATTTTCTAATGCTGTGCTGAGTCACCCCCTGGTAACATTTGGGCAGGGAGACAGAAGCTAATCGTCCTCAGTTCAGCATGGCTTCAGCTCGGCCGGTGCCCAGCAGCAGCTCCTCCATGTTGTAGCTCTCCTGGTAAGCTGCCCAAGAGCTGCCTGGTGCTCTGTGGCCGCTCTGCGGGCAGAACCCCTTCCCTTTGGAAACTCAGCTGGAGACCGGGAAGCCTCGCCGAACAGCAGCGTTGAGGCAGTGCCTAGGCTGACGTACGTGACTTTCCCCTGAAGACAGTTTTAATTTTGCACAGTTTGCCGTGTGAGGTGTCCTGCCAAAAATAGGCCATCAGTTGATTAACGGGTATGCTGGTCACAAAACCTTTTGGCTTAAACCACGTGGTGAGTCTGAGTATTAAAGGCGAAGCGGTGAAAAGCCACTTAAGTCAGACAAAGGACAAAATAAAGCCTCTTTGGTGAATTTAATTGCTTTACAGGAACAAAGCACTGTGTAGTCACAAGACTGGTTGAAGAAACCCGTGCAAAATGTGTTAACAGTGGGAGTTTTCAGTAACAGTCTGAGCCCCACGTCTAACACTTAGGACACCTGGCAATGGGTGTCTTCTTTTCATGAACCACTGCACTAACAAAATGGCTGGCCTCCTACATGCTCTCTCCTGAAACAGAAAGTCTAAGGGCAGGTGCGTAGCCGCCTCAGGACATTGTCAGTGCAGGGCTGGCTGCTTTTCTCTTCCAGCCTCCTTGGACCCAGCTGTGAGGGTCCGTGTTTGGGTGTTTTTGATAAGCGTTGCTCTTAACAGCACAGTGATCGCATTATCTGCAAATCTTACAGCTCAGATAATGCTGGCAGTCAAGTAATCAAGCAGTGCGTGAAAAACTAAGCCGCTGTAGGCCCTGTGTGAAAAGAAGCTTCAGCAAGGCACATTCCTGTGCTCTGCAGACGGGCTGGAAGGCGCGCTGTCTCCCTGGCCATGCTGACAGGGCCTTCAGTTAGGGGGGAAGAGATGAAACACTGCTAAGTCTTCGTTTCATTTAAAAATATGCCTTTTTTTTTTTTTTAATGTACTCTTCTTCCCTTTGATTTTTACCATTTCTATTGAAGTCTACCAAAAGGAAGAGTGCTTTGTTGTGATAAGCTTCATAATTCCCTATGGTTTGTATATTTTAAAAATATCATAGGCTATTTTGGGCAGTGATCCTGAAACTCCTCACTTTGTTTTAATGGCTACGCCAAATATTTTCTACAACATTTGAGATCTTTTTGGAAACATCTCTGGAAAATACCTTCTAAAAATGCCACTGTCTCTGCAAAAGTAGTAGGCAGGACACATTCACTTTACTTCTGAAGTCTTATATGTGAACAGTTACATGTGTGCTTTACATTACCATCACCTCTCATTCCACTGGTTTACTAGATTGGGCTACAGCTTGCAAAAATCAAGACTTGAGTGTGTGGTGAATGTTAAGTGTATGCTGGTGGAGTATTCATTGTCGGGAGCCGTAGCTTATGCGCAAGCTGGTAAACCTGCTTTTACCCTGTCTAACTCTTCTTCACCATAGGTACTCTCCAGGCTAGCGTAAGATGGACGTGTTCACATATGTTCAGGTCTGCCTGTACTTGGAAAAGTGGTTTGCACAGGCTAGGGCTGTTACCTGTTTTGCTCGCTTCTGCTCCTCGCTGTTTGGATGTAAAAATTACTCTTCCTCTGCATTGACAGAAACCTACTGCACTCAAATCAAATGAGTTGGTAGGAAAACACTGCAGAAACGTCTGTTCAGAGAAGGGTCCAAGCCTGTAGGACTGCTGCAAGGCATCCGCCTCTGCTCTCCCCTCCTGCCCCCACACTGTTCCCTCACTTGAAATGGTAAAACTGTTTCTGTCATTGCATAATAAATCAGCAGCTGAGAAGCACTCATATGTCATTTATCTTCTTTTTTTTTTTTTTTTTTTTTTTTTTTTTTTTAGCCAGTAAGTTGCTTTGTTTGGTCACCCCCATGAGCAGAAACAGCTATCAGGACTAGTGCGTGCTGGTGCCAGGGCAGGAGTGAGCGAGTGGCTGGCGGAACAGAAAGGCCGAGGGGAGCCAGTGGCTGTTCAGCCAACCTGGCTACCAGAAGAAATGGCTGTGAAACTGCACTTGG
Source organism: Tetrax tetrax (assembly GCA_009806455.1). Classification (NCBI taxonomy): domain Eukaryota; kingdom Metazoa; phylum Chordata; class Aves; order Otidiformes; family Otididae; genus Tetrax; species Tetrax tetrax. Next base: position 151,426 of record WHYT01015477.1, on the reverse strand, counting down.
AATATTTTTTTAGCAGAAGAATTTCCCACACAGCTTTCTACAGCTGCTGTTGTGCAGCCAGTCAAGTCAGCTGTCATCTAGGCAGTTCGAATCACGGCACGGTCTGTTTTCAAGCACACTCGGTTTTCGAGTTTCGGGATCTCAGGCTAGCTGGTACTGCTCCCTCCCTGAGCTCCCTGAGAGTAGCACCAAGCAAAGCCGGCAGCCGGTCTGCATGATGGAGGCCTGGCATTACGGTGAGTTAGCAAGAGGAGGCTGGCTGATTGTAAGCATTTGTGGAGAGCATAAATATTTGCGTAGTGCTTGTAATCATTGTCAGACTGTGGTGTTTACGTGGTGAGATGTCAAGCTAGAGAGGGAGCTGGGGTGGCTGTGTTTGCTGCCTGGCTTGTGGGAGCCTTGGGCAAGAAAGACTTGAAGCCGTTAACAGCGTGACAGAGCAGCCTGGCTTTTGGATACCGTTGTGCTGGGCTACTGGGGACCCAGGACTGAGGAGGATCACAGGACTTTGAAGGAGCTCTGTAGCTACAGACCAGGATTTTCAAGGCCTACCTGCTGCCAGTGATCACAGACCTTGGGTTGTCTGTCCTCAAAACCACACAGTGCCTTCCTTTTGCAAAACTAGTCCTTTGGAGGAGCTTTTGTTTAATGATAAGCTAAATCTGTAGAAGATTTATGACATGTTTTTTTTTTCACAGTCCAATTTTTTAACATAGGAACAATTTGTTTCTGCACCAGTGGGTCCTGAGCGCCAGGACAGACCCTTGCTGTGGTTGAAAGGCAGAGGAGAAGTGAGGTGGGCCGTGCCAGGGTAGAGCATGTGGCATCAGAGGGACGGCGTAGGTTAGCTGCATGTTGACCGCAACCTTTTCACAGAGATTTTGTTGTGTATGTGGGCTTTGAAATCTGCCACCCAAAGATAACATCTTTGAAACCTCATGGGTCAGTAGGTTGTGGCCAGCATCTTACTCTCTGGGACAGAGACCGTTTTCATTTATTTTTGGATAACACCTATTTCATTGCAGCCTGCTCTGGAATGTAGGTAGTCATAACCAGGGTCTAAAAAAGAAAAACCAACAAAAAACTCCACCAAATTTGGGGCTATGGCTGAATAACCTAACCAACTTTCTATGGTTTCAACAGCTATTCAGAGTGCTTAAAGGAGTGCATCTGGAAAAAAGATGGAGACACTGGTATTTTTCACAAATATTGCCAATTTATAGGGTGCGTGTTCAGTATTAGAAACTATCATTAAAGTATCAGTAAGTAATGTGGAGCAATGCATAAATGAACTATATATTCTATTTAAGTATTTGTTGCTTTAAATAGCAGCTCCATGGACCCAGGACTGGAATAGCAGACACATTGCTGGATGTAGATGAGGTTTCACTGGCAGACCTCTCCAGCGGCTGGCTTAGGAAAATGTTGTTCCCTTTACAAATGCCAAAGCTGCATACCTTTTTACTTAGTACTACAGTTTTTAACTTTATGGTGAGTACATTCACCAGTTGAAGTTCATTGTGGATACTTTGGATCTGGCTGATACAGCTTTGAAAGGCCTTTAATCTAAATCTTAAATTTTTTTCCATATTTCTGGAGTGGATGAGTTGTACTTTTCTGATATGTTTTTATTTTGAAGTGTTATTATTCTCTTTGTTTGCTGAATCAGTAACTTGCCATAGCTTCCTTATTTCTTCGACTTGTAGTTGATACTGTAAAAGTTAAGTTAATTTCACTACATATAAAAAAATAAAATTGCCATTCAGCCACCAGTGCCTTCTGTTTTGAAAGTATACTTGCATGATGTGCTTATGCACATAGTATTTTTAATTTCCAGCTTTGGTGCCAACACGAGCCCATCCTGTTTGTTCCCCACAGTGGGAGCTTTGTGTGTTTTGGGGAGGATTTCTGTTTTGCAGCAGCAGCAGTTTTAGCAGCTGCATGCCTTGAGGCCCCTGCCTCCTCTGGCGTGAGATCCGGCAGTGGACTGACTGAAGTGGGAATGGAAGTGTGGGTTGGACTGTCCCCATTTTATGTCTTCTGCAAACTAAAGAGCCATCATCGAGCGAGGCAAGGTCCCATCCGCTACCCCCTTTCTGCGGGGCTGAGGGCAGGAAGCCAGAGCTTGGATGTTTCAGCAGATAGTCACGGCAAGCAAACGATAAGTTGGAGTCTTTTCTGGACACTTCTTAGAAATGATTTGGGGCTCTTTGGTCAACCAGTCTGCTTGTGAGACTCTGTGGAGTTATATCAGATATGCATGTCTGCAAAAATACATGTGAAACCTCTGTCTCCAGGTTGGACAGCCATTGATACTGGAAGAGGAGGTGTCCTGGGAGAAAAATATTGCATGGTGGTTTGGCACCTGAAGGCACAAGTGAGTGAAGTTTGCCTGGATGACTCAAATGTGGCACTTGTGCATTTTGAATCCCTTGGCAAGGACTAAGAAAAGCCATCCATCTTGCACAACTGCTTGCTGGAAGGCAGGGGAGTCCTCTGAACACCCCTGCAGCCCCTCCGAGGGCTGAGGAAGCACCGGGAAAAAGCCACCTCTGTGTGCTTGAGCTCCCGGCATTGGCAGAACACTGCCCCTGTGCTACACATGAGCCACAGGGAGCCCCTCAAAAATGGGAGTGCTTGGAGGTGAGGTTGCTCTGGGTTGGCAGCAGTGAGACCTGCAAGAGAGGTTCCCTGCTCCTGGCCGCCTGCTGACGTCCAGAAATTCCTCCTGTGGTCACGGCTGCTGGGTGAATTGTGGGAGCCATATGAAGCTGTTGCCTATTGCAGGGAAGGGCCTGGCCAAGGACACTGCTGCCTTATGGATAAAAACAAGGCATGTATTTGTATTTTTATATATGACTCTTCAAAAAGTAGAAGACAGGGAAGGTGAATCCAGCTGCATTGGGAATTAATGATACTGTTGACAGCAAGGAAATAATGAACATTGAGCTAGATCCCTTTCAGGATTTATTCAGTACCCTGTTGAAGAAGGCAATTATATGCTTTTTGCTGTGCTTCTTGTTTATCTTGTTGACCCTCAGATAGTTGCAGGTAGAAAAGAACTGAAACATAGCAGCTAAAGTGTGATTTGGTATTATTTTCCTTGCAGCTGTGGATATTTTTCCTTGCCATCTTTCACGTGGAATCATTGCTCTCACCTTTGCAAAGTGTGTCTAAATAACTGAAGTTTAATTTGCTCTCTGGCTTTCTTCAGTACAAGATGATGCCATTGTGTTTTGTGTCTTTGAAGCTCAGATATCTTTTGATTTGTTTGCATTCAGCCAAGTGTTTCCAGGTTCTTTATCTACTGCCTAAAATATTTAGAACTGTTAATGTAGTTTTTTGTTTGTTGATTTCAGTTTGTTTGGGTTTTTTCTTTGTAGCTGTTGTCTGTTTATGAAGCCTTCAGCATAACTGTCCCAAAATGTGGCTTGAAACAGTTTTCCCTCCTCCCTTTAATTTGCTCAGATTCTGTAATAGCATAAAATGTTCTGTAGCAAAAAAAAACAAAACAATTGTCTATGTGTATAGCAGAAAGGGCACCTTAAAAAGGACAGTATGGTTCTGGTGAATTGGAATGGATCTGTACAGCTTGTTTTGAAACAAAACTTCCAGCTTGTCTTAGAAACAAGATAGTTTTATCTGTATGTTAAAATCAAACACTTTTGGAGTCTGTGACCTTTGTTTTTTCACTCTGGAGTGGGGAGAGTGTGTTGCAGGAAACGGAGCCTTAGCAGTGCAGTGCCTGTTCTGCTGGGTGGAACAAGTCAGGACCATGAGCTGCACAGAGATAGCAAAGAGCAGGATTAAGAAATTGGGAGCGGTTCCTCCTCATCCTGTTCACTTTCATCCTTAGTATGTGGGAAAGCTAGAATCTCATCTGCTTAAACCTCGTGACTTTTGATAAACAACACGGTCTGCTTCCATTTAAATGCTGCTCAGCTGGAAGGAGAGGACTTAGAAATTCTGGAGTTTTACAGAAAGTCTCCCAGCTTCCCTGTCTGATTTTTGCAACAGAAACCTAAAGATGGTGATAGAATTACTTGTTTTTTTTGTCTTACTTTCCAGTTGGCCTGCTGCTGTGGTGCTGCTGCCTGTTCCTTGTGCTGCAAATGCTGCCCGAAGATAAAACAGTCAACCAGCACCCGCTTCATGTATGCGCTGTACTTCATCCTGGTGACTATCATCTGTTGTGTCATGATGTCCACAACAGTAGCTAACGAAATGAAAACGCACGTAAGTAAGAGAGATGAACCCACTGCTGCTCCCGGAAGGAAATGCGGCTCCTTCCACAGCTCTTCATGTACAGGGCCGCTCCCTCAGAAGAGGCGGTCGATTCCTTCCACCCATCCACTTCCAGACCCAGACAGGATGATTTTCCCTGCTCAGCCTCTTCCTGTCGACTGCTCACCCATCGAGTGTGTTTCACAACAGGAAGAGTCAAGAATCATAGGACTAGCATCCTTCCTCCTCTTTCGTTGTGCAGAAACCCACTGCAGTGAACCCATCCCAGGTTTACTGCGTGGGTAATGTCACTACAGGCTGTTAGGGAACACGTTGTAGTGGAAGAAATTGGTTCAGCCAAACACTGAGTTCATCTCCGGCAACTTGTTTAGTAGCAGAAGCAGCAAATTAGAAAATATCTCTTCAAGTGTCGCACTTATAATTTTAGTTCTGTGTTCTTGGTGCTGCGTGACAGACTACTGCAATGCACAATGCTGCAAATCCTTTACAAAGGTTTTTCTTCAGCGTGCGTTAGTCATTGTGTTCACGTGGCCTCTAACCACAGCAGATACTGTTCATCGTTAATTGTCTTTTTAATTAAAAAGCTTCAAAAGCATGAAAGGAGCTGTGGCTAAAACTGGATTTTAAAACTCAAGTGTCTTTCAGAGTCTTAATATAACTTCCCTTAGCTAAATGCTCACCAGCCTGCTTGGAGTCACACACTAGACCAGTTGTGCCACATCTTTGGTTTGGTTTCTTAAGCCACCCAAGTTGCTCTTAGTAGCACAAATCTCACCCTCTACAAACTGCAAGAAGAGAAGTCTGTTTTTAAGTAGAGGGAACAATGGCTGGATTGCTTAATTCTTAAAAATTAAATTTCTGCACGAAACTCGGCATCAGGCCTGCTTTGAGGTTGTGAGTGTACTTGCCCTGGAGGTTCACAAGGCTTCTCTCCCTGTGAGCATCTAATTGTTTTGTGTTACCCACCCAAGAAGCAGTGCCAGTCGGTGCACAGTTAACGCTGTTTTCTCCTTGAACCAGTTGCTGGTCAAGTTGATGCCCTGCTTACCTTCTGTGCTTGACTTTCAGTTGTCTGTGAAACACTTTTTTCCTCAGCAGCCCGGATCCAGAAGCTGATGTTAGCACCCTGTCCCTGCCGCGCGGATGAACCAGTGGGCTTATGATGGGGCTAGTTTGCGGGCTTCTGTGCTCTGCTATCAGGGACCTTTCTTTTTTACCATTGTACTCTCTTTGTATGTTCTGTCCTAATTTTCTTTCATTTGACAGCATTTCACTTGAGTTATCCTTGTGCCGCCTTCTTACCCCTGGCCACCAGAAGCTGCTTACAGCAACAGAGCACCCAGTGCAGACATGATGCTTGCCTGATAGCTGAGACTTAAAAACTGTTCAACATGTGTGTGCTGAAATTGCTTGCCAGGAATTACTTTGACTTACTAGGTGCTTAGCTTGGCAATAAAATGAACTGAAGGAACTGCAGTGTGTGGGAGACAAATTATGTGCTCACATCCAAATTTCATAAAGTCATTTTCCATTAGTAGTGTGGTTTTAATGCAGCTTCTATCCCTAACACAAAAACCTTGCTCTTTATCCAACAGAAAAGTGATTCAAGAAGCCTTCAACAACCTGCTTTTCAGTATTGCCAAATTTATTTTCCAATTCATAGTCCTGAAAGCTCAGTGTGGGAAGAAATGGCACAAAGAGTAGCTGTTACCATGAAGTGGAAAGATAATCACCCTCTTAATTTAGAGCATTTAATGTCTTTGAACAGGAGATGGACCATCTGAAAGTAGGCTTTCTTTATCTGTTCTCTGATTTAATAATTATGTTTGGGGCTGTTAAAAGTTCAAAGACTCCTGAAGCTAATTTAGCCCAGTAGTAATAGAGTGCACCTTTAAAATATTTATTCAGACTAACCAATGTCAGCTTCCCAATGATGAATTGTGTTTTGAAAGTGCTGGGCACTTACTGATTCCTTTGCTTTTGGCTGGATTGTGGAGCACTCCTAGCTCCTGAAGCCAGACTATAAGTGAACACTTTGCATGATGCTTCAAGGACCTCACCCTGTCCTTCTTGAGAGGAGACAGAATTTTAATTAATTTTTAATTAATTTTAATTATAACTTTTAACTTTTTATAGGAAAATAAATTAATTAATTAAATTAAATTAAAATTTAAAATTTAACATTTTAGTGCAGTCCTTTATGGAGCCATAATCTTGGCAGGGATCTGTGTGTCTGCTTTACCATTTTAGAGATCAAATACTTATGCCGATGTTACATGAAAGGAATCTCTGCCATGTCAGTGAGGGGTTTTTTTTTGGTTGATTAGGTATAAATTCCCAAGTCTAAAACAGTTCTAGAAGTATCTAGTGTAGCACTCGGTCCTTTGGCATTATTTTGAAAGGAAGCAACAGCACAAGTACATCTCTTATGGACATCTTAAACAGAGACTTCAAAAAAATGTTTGGTTTGCAATATTTATCTACCCACATGGTCATGCATTCTGTCTATTAACACATGTTTAAAACAGTTCTGCAGTTCCTGAGGTGCCATGCTCTGCAGGTGCCAGCCCGGAGCTGAAGACTTGCTCTGCGCCCTGCAACACGGCAGGAAAAATGAGGCACTGCCCCACAGAGCTCAACTTCCACATCTCCACCAAAGCTGCAAGGTAGATGAAACCAGGTGTCAGTGGTAGGACATAGTACCTGTGGAATATTTGGTTATGGTTTCAAAAACCTTGGTCCCAGTCCCTCTCTGGTGCTATTTCCCGTACTCCTGCATTCACACGTTTGGGTGCATACAGACCCAAGCTCAGAGGTGGCCAAGTCCCAGCCGGCTGGAGCCTGGATGCGGTGTGGCCACGTTGGCTTGCTTCTTGAACTGCTTTTGTTTTAGGTGCCAGCAGCTTACAGTGGGGGGAAAGCAGGGCAGTCTGTCCCTGTTCCTGTAGTTGCCATCTTCTCAAACGGTTTCAGTGGAAACTTGGAAAATTACCGACTTTGCTGTGATAACATCATTCCTTGCACAGCAACTGAGGCATTTACGTTGTCTGAGCAGATACTGAGTTTCAGCAGCAAGAATGTTTTGTCCCCTACTCAGAGACCAAAGAATTTAGCTTACGTTGCTTTTAAAGGTATAAAAGTAGATATTTCCCTATATCAAACTACTATTTCCCTATATCAAATAACTAATCCATGACTAACATCACATTAGAAGTCTGGTAAGTCACATAGGCTGGGCAAGCTTCTCAGCAGTTAAGCATATTTCAGAGATACAGACTTAAAAAAAAAAAAATTAGTCTTTTTTAACTTTCAGTGAAGAAGTCACATAAGCCTTGATAAATTGTTCCCAGCAGTAGACCACCCTCTCATGAAAACATGCCCTTTTCATTACATCAGCCCTTTTGTCTCCAGCCTTGTGCTTGTGTTTATAATCTGCCGGGGTCCCCAAGAGTTTGGTTTTATTCTTGTTTTGTTCCTTCAGGATCACAGGTCTCCGAAAAGGGCCTTCAATCCCACAGGATTATTCTTGTGGACATCACGTATTACTGCATAGTGTTGTGCATACTACATGGTGGCTGAGCTCTTTGTTGCTTATTTAGGCACAAACTGAGCTATTGTTCTTGTGAATCCATCCATTTTCTCTGAGCCAGATCTGTAAGGAAATTACTACTGAATGAAAAAAAGTATATATAGAGTCAAAAATCCCATCAAGATCTCTGTAGAAACCTATGCAATCAAAGAAGATGCCCAATTACAGTTACTCAGAGCTCTGTTTTTAATTAGCTAGTTGATTAATCAAGTTCCATGATATTTTTTTTTTGTTTTGTTCTGTAAGTCCCAAAGCAAAATACTGCTCAGTATGAAGTACAGATCTGTCTCCCTGGTCAGTACTGCCGTCTATATCAAACAAGTATCTGATTTTCTCAGAAATACTATTAGTTCAGTATTACACATCTTTTTAATCTCTGATGACTGGTGGTTATTATAAGCAAAGAACGGGAAAGCACTAATTGATAGCCCACTTTCTTTCCCTGGCATTGCTGTGGCCCCTTGGCTTGCCCTGGCATCCCTGTGACATTGATAGGTCTCTTAATTATTCCAGTTAATCCATTTACTTGTTTTGAATGCTGGCACGTTTGCCCACTCTGATGTTTCATTGCCTTTCAAGACCTGGGCACAGCATTGCTGATGCTCCAGACAGTTTCTCAGGAGATCTCTAAAAACTCTGGGATGTGAGTTAGCCACGGTTACTCGTTTACTGTCCAGCTTCTGGCACGATCGCTACTTATCTCCAAGTTACTTCTGAAAGAGCATCTCAGAGTCACGCAGCTTGAATCCGTTCTTGTAACACCACGCAGCTGCGTTGAGACCTTCTTTTCATCTCCTTGGCTGGCTCTAGCCCACCAAGGATCAGCTCGGTACTGTAGATGGGTTTGTTACCCTTAGCACAGCAACTAGTGTTGCTGTGAGCTGCTAAAATATTTGCTCTTTTTGGGAAACTGCTGGGAGAGTTGTTGAGCTCCTGACTGATTTGGGCTGCTGTCGTGGGATGGGAAGTTGCATACCCTGTTGAGGGAAGCAGGCTTTCAGAGGCTGGTGGCTGGAAGCTGGCAGTATACATGTTTATCCCTTGTTTTCTGCATCTCAGATGGCTTTCTGCCCAGCCGGGAATGCTGCCTGATCGTTTGCTCCCAGTCCTGTTTGTTCTTTCCCTGTTGTGGTTTTGTGTACTGACCTGCCCGCTGAAGGAAGGAGAGACTCCTGTCTTTGCTAATTTCTTGAAAATGTTAAGGATAATGTCACCCACAATCTTTGTATATTTTACCTAAGCAAAATCTGGCCTGGCTGGATGCTTTATGAAGTCTGATTCCCATTTCCTTTGCCCGAGTGACTTATTTGTGCATGTTGTGCCCTGGCACACATTGTCTCCTGTCTCCCCCAGTTACTGCTGCAGCAATAACCTGCTACTGCAGGTAGCAGCGATCAGCTCCGGAGGGTTTGGTGTGTTGCTCGACTGGTCTCACCAGCCTCAGCCGAGGGCTGTGAGTGTACAGAGAGGCCCTTCTTTCTTTGAAACGAGTGGTGGTTTCCTAATTAAATGCCTGTATTTCTGCGCAGCTGAATGGTTCCCTGCCTGCGAGGTGGGATGTCTGCACAGAGGCACCCCACAGGAGTAGGTCCTGGCCACATAACCCTGCTTTTATTGAGCACCCAGTATCATGTCCGCTTGGTGAGACTGAAAGCCAAAATATGCAGCTGTTTGCTTTCCCCTCGTGGTGAGAGTGAGGCCTCAAAGGGAAATATTCTGTGAGTCGAGAGAAAGGTGGAATTTTCCTGCCTCTCTGTTAGTTTAAAACAAAATTAGAGGAACTGGCACAACTCCCTTTCAGAGGCTGTGATGGAGGGGTGTGCTCGTGCTGCTTGGGTGTGCTTCGGTCTCTGTTTCCACCGAGGGCAGCATGAGCCCTGCAGCCCCACTCGTGCCCCCTCGGCTGCTAAAACCGCTGATATGGCTCACGAGTACTGAAGCACTCAAAGTAGTTTGCTGTAAAGCATGGGAAGAAGGGAGAGGGACCCAGGATGAGGGGTTAAGTAAGGGGCAGGGATGGCTTAAGCCAACAGAGCTGAAGGGCAGGTAGGCGAACTTATACCCCAAAGCATCTGAAAGGAGTTGAGACTGGAGGCTCTGGAAGACTCCGGTCCCTTGTGTTTTACATTTCTTTATGTGCCTTGAACCTTTACATCCAGGCTGAGTGGTGTCAAGAGTGAGAGATGTTAAACGAAGCCAGTGAAAAGTCCGTGGTGCATAGACGTAGACATGCATGGTTACAAGGAGCCCTGTGTGCTATCTAACAGCTTGTAACGTGTTGTGCTTTTCAGATTCCCTTCTACAAGGAGATGTGCAAGAGTATTCAGGCAGGTGAGATGTGCGAGAAGTTGGTGGGATACTCTGCAGTGTACAAAGTCTGTTTTGGAATGGCCTGTTTCTTCTTTTTGTTCTTCTTGTTCACCATCAAAATTAACAGCAGCAAAAGCTGCCGAGCATACATTCATAACGGGTGAGTATTTGTTTGATTGCTTAATTCCCACTTCTTTTTACTTTGTGCTGCCTATTTTCCAGTTGGGTGTAGTACTAGGAAAAAAAACCAAAACAAAACAAAAAAACAAACAAACAAAAAAAAAACCCAAAAACCCAACCAAAAATCCCAGAAGTTTATTTTACTGCTTTTGTTGGAAATAATGCAGTCAAGTGAAAACTAGCAAAAGTGGCAATCAGTAATCAAAGGCTATTTTTTCTCTTATTTGGATTTGAATAAATAGTTCTCATGGTACTTGAGTTGAAGACCTCTAATTCCTATTACAACCAGATGATTTTTTTCTTTTTTTTTCTCTCCACCTGTCCAGATTTTGGCTCTTTAAACTTATACTTCTTGCAACAATGTGCTCAGGAGCCTTCTTCATTCCCGATCAGGACACTTTCCTCAATGGTACGTCCTTCTTGTTTTGTTATGCTGCTTTGTTGTGTACTACCTTGTGAATGGTTATAAATCCTAAAGGTCTGATCAACATAAATCATATTGCTATATTTCTTCCAAGTACAGCCAGTATAGTGCAGGTTCAAAAGGAATATTTGGAGGTGTTTCAGGGGACCTCTGAGTGCACAGAGTATGTGGTCTTCATGTGAATGTGCAGTAAAGAGCATGTTTTTTCCTGACCGAGAGCAAGCCAAGGGGCGTAGGTAAGAATACCACTGCGGTGCTGTCTTGGAAATTCTTTTAAGAAGCAGAGAGCTGTAATGGTGCACAGTAAATTGTTTACTCAAGAACACAGAGGTGTGTGCTAGTTTGGCTTGTGCAGGTAGCTCTGCTGTTGCGCAGCAACAGCCATGAATGGTGCCGCACAGTGGAGAGGTGCCAGTGCTCAAGGGGGCACGGTGACCTGCCAGGCACTGGTGTCAGCTGCCTAGAAACCTGCAGTGCTGCAAGAGAATTTGGGATGCTGTTAGCTTTCAGGCTGGTGGCCTAATTGCTCTAAGGTAAAATTAGACTCCTTGGTGCTTGTGGCTAGCGCTCTGCTGAGGATGCCGTGCCTGAAGCATTTTCAGTTTTGGAAGACGCCCTGGCACCTCACAGTTGGTACTGAACCAGTAGTTACATGTCAGCTCTTGGTGGGGCTTGTCACTGATCTCTTGTGGGCTAGGAGCAAAAGTGCTGGTGATACAGAGACGAGTTTGTGCTCTTCAGTTTGCCAGGTACTTGTATGCCCTTAAAGTCTTGAGTCTGGGCAGGTGGAAGGAGGTTAGATCAGTAATGCAAAGGAGTGATTGTGTCTGCTGCCTGCTTACACTAAGGCTTGCTTGTTACCTGTGTTTTCAATACTGATCATCCTCTAGCTGGAGTGTTTAAAAGGGGAAAAGGAAGCGGTATCATGAGGGAAGAGAACAGAGCGGGCAGACTTAGCTGTCAGCACAGTGCTCAGGGATACTAAGGTAAAAACCACTTCAGGTAAACCACTAATAGGTGTAATTCATCTGCTTGCTTTTACTAGCTTTCTTTTTTTGTCCCGATTCAGTTTGATGCCACAGAAGTGAAGGGCTTCTCCCTCTGCAAGGTCACAGGATCGCTGTATGTGCTTGTGCTTGGTGTCTAATCAGTGGTTGGATCAGAAAGATGTAGGGGTGCAATGCATTGTACTCATGAGCACGTGAGACTGCCTGTCATCTTTGCAAGTGACCCTTTTCATGCTGAAAAGTCGTCAAGAAATGAAGTGCTTGGGGAAAAGGGGAAACAGAACTTTCTGTGCTGATTAGAGTGCTGTTTCTCAACAGCAGTCTAACCTAGTGTGGAGACAGAGCATAACAAGCCTTCTTCTGCAGATTAGCTCTTGACTTTTCAGTCTAAAGCTGCATGCTGCCTATCCAGCTAAACTGTCCTCCAGTCAGCTCCTGAATTTGAGAATTACAGATGGTTTGGGTATTGTATGTTTTTATTTTCCTTTTTTTTTCCCCTCCCATCAAGAAACTTATACTGTCTTTTTTTTTATTCCCCCTGGAGCATTCTCCCAGTTTGCTTATATTTTTTTTTTTTTAAAAAGAAAGCTTTTGCCATGCTTCCCATGCTTAGCAGTGTGTGTTAACCATGGAGGAGGAGTATTACATGCAAGCACTAGGTTGGCATGGGCTGACACTGGCCATGCTAAGTTTATCAATGACGGATCCGTAAAACATCCCGCAGTGCCCTTCCTGTGGCAGTGCGAGATCCTGAGAGTCTGGCTATTTAATTACTCACTCCATTGGTGATCTGCTTTTTCCTACTCTACCTTTCCCAAACACACATGCATACCTTGGTCCCTGCCCATTTTTTATGTACTTTTTTACATGCTACCTTCTTCCGTTTTTTATTTTGTTTGAACAGCATGCTTATCAAGTGCATACAATGCGTTTAGTAAAACCAGACAAGTGGCATTTTTGCTTGCTTTCAAATAATGATCTTATGGTACAGTAAAAAATAAAAATCTCTGCATCATCTACAAAGCGTAATGTGCCCTAGGTGTTCTGTTCTTCCACTTCATTTACACAAGCTTTTTTCAAAAGGAAAACACAATGGTAGGGTATGGCTGAACCTTGCTAATGCAGTTCATTGCTCTTCACTGAAACGAGCTGCACACCTGGTGTCATTTATAGGCTATGCACTGTACAGCAGCGCAAACTGTGTATGCAACTAAACGTTTAAACAGGTATCTGTATTTCCTCAGAGACTTCTGATGCTGCATATAAGAGATCTGTTGTCTTAAGTATCCAAATAGCTACCCAAATACAGTATATGTAGGTCAATGACTAAGTAGTCAAACAACCCGAATTAAAACTAGTGATTGAATGCCAAGTATTCCCAGCTCTTTGGGAGTGGCTCGGGACAGCATTTGTAAATAGATAAGCCCCACCTTTGTTTTTCTGTGCTACTGGAATCTGAAAAGGAAGAAACTGCCATTTTTAGTTTTGGGTTCCAGTACCTTGCAATTTCAGTGTTTAGATTCCTGTGAAATGCCTTCACACCACCTCCCTCCCGCCAGTTGCAAATAAAGGTTTCAGTATTTTCTGTCTGAATATAGTAACTCATGGTCTCCACAAAAATTCTCTGGGTTAGGGAAACTCAGTAACTGTCCTAACAGGCTTATTTTGAAAGCGTAGCAGGTTGCAAGCTGAATTCATCTTGGGTAAGCTGAGCTGGCCTCTCAGCTAAAATCTGTCGTCTCCTGCTGCATCTGTGAGCTCGAGATACTCAAACAGAATAACAGCTGCACTGTATAGACAATAATTCCATTTTATCTCAAGGGAAAGATGACTGCAGTTTGACCTATTTTATGCCTCTCTGCATTGCAGCCTGGCGCTACGTAGGAGCAACAGGAGGTTTCCTTTTCATTGCCATTCAGCTCATCCTGCTTGTTGAGTTCGCACACAAATGGAATAAAAATTGGTATGTGTTGGGCAAGTAGTTATTTGCTTAAAATTCCGGTGGACTCCTGAACACTACATTTCTCATAAAAAGGAATTTAGTAGTAGCATGGATATGATTTCTGAAAGAAGACACTTTAATGGCAATATTTAGAGCTGTTCATCTTTGCTTCATCCACTTTCTCCTTCCCCAGCAGAGATGTTTCCTCCTCACTCACTTCTACTCTGCTGATTTATTCTTAACCTGAATTGCTCAGCTTCCAATAGGTAGTAGTGTGTTGGGATGCAAAAACCTCCTACTTTAAGTTGGTTTATATTTTGTATGAAAGTATACCTGCTAAGAAAGAGAGTGGTGGAAGAGCATAAAACTGGGTTAGCAAAATGTAACAGTGAAACTGTGTGCAGTGATGTAAACTCGTAAATACTGCTTTTTTCTGTCAGCTTAATGCGCATCAGTTTGGTTTTTTCTCTACACTAGAACTGCTGCTTTGTCTGCAGTTTCTTTGCTTTCATCTAAATATGCAAGATTCCATTATCAACCCACATATACCCCATTTTGTTATTGATTTTCTTTCTGGTTTAAGCATATTTGCTATTACTTTCCTATTCTTTAGCCTCTCATGAATTGAAAATATTTAAATTGTCCTCCCACGTTTATGCAGGAACTCCTGCCTCCATCTCCACCCTTTCTGTCTCTCCTTTCTTATTCTACAAACCTTTGCACCCCTCTCTTGTTCTTGTTAGCATACTGACTGCTAGAAAAGTGTTTTAGCAAACTTTGGGATTTCCTCAGTGGGAAATGTTTTCAGCATGGAAGAGGTGATATCTGCTTATATCACAGATACTTTTACTGCTAATTACCATAGCTGCTTTTCTGTGGATGAAAGATTTCCAGCAGCAGCATTTAACTTGAGCACTCTCTACATTAGATATTATTTTAAAGTAAGTCATGTTTCCACAAAATAAAACAACAAAAACAACAACAACAAAAAAATCCTCCACGCACCAAAAAGCACTTTGTGCCAAAAGAACTTTTAAAGTTGCTACTCCTGAAAAAAAGAGTGATCTTTGCAAGAGGTGTTTGGAAGGTGAAAGGAGGAAAACAAGATGGTGCACAGTTTAGCTGAGGGAGCCTGGTGGGATAGACTTAGATGGAGAGGAGGCTTTTTGAGCAAAAGGCTAGTAAAACTGTCAGGATATCTCAAGGGCAGAAGAGAGGCCGTGACCAGCAATGTGCCTCTCCTGTCCTTGTGTGAAGAGCCCCGCTCACTAGCTGAGCCTAGGGCACTCTGAGTTCCCACTGAGGAAATCCCTGAAGTATTGAGCTGAAATACACTGATGGGGCTGATCCCAGAGACTGGGAGTTCTAGGAGTCAACACTGGACTATAATTACAGAATTGGGTTAGGCAATACAGATGAGAAATGCTAATGCTGAGGAATGCTTCCCTTGGTTTCATGGGAGGAACCTTGCAAGGGCCTGTGTTGGTGTAGTGGTGTACACATGCTTCAGGAAAGTAAGCACTGTCTTTTGTGTTTGAGGATATGAACTGTTCTGCTATTAAAATTTCATAATTTTTTGGGAAGGGAAAACAAAGATAAGGTGCTTGTCTCTCTCTCCCCAGGACTGCAGGTGAAAACCACAAGCAGATGTGGAACGGTTTGCTCGCCCTTGTCACTCTCATCTTGTACTCGGTTGCTGTGGCAGCCCTGGTCCTCATGGCTCTTTTCTACACACGCTCAGAGGGCTGCATGTACAACAAGGTCCTGATTGGTGTTAACGGTGGCCTGTGCCTCGTGGTATCGCTGGTGGCTGTATCGCCCTGTGTCCAGAATCGTGAGTCTGCAAGCCTCTTCTCCTCCTGGGTTTCTGGTGCTGCCACAGTTCCGTGCCTGGAGGCATGAGCTGTGTTCTGGGCGGAAAGTCTCATGATAGTTCAGAGCTGGTGCTGCTCTTGCCCCACCCCTTTATCTACGCTATGAAGTGCTGTTGCAGGTCATCAGCTCAGCTGCTAAAGCTACAGAGGTGTCAGACATTTTGGATGTGCCATCAGGCAGTCATACTGTAAAGAAGACTCCCATGCTGATGGCCAGTAATGTGTGGTACAGCTTACACAACTCTTGCAGTGGTAGCAGTTGGTGTAATAGCAGTCAAACTCATTCACTGGCGTTTTACCACTTACTTTTGGTTGCCTGTGATTTACCATCTGTAAAATTTGTGTCTGGAAGACTTACCAGCAGTATTTCATGCTTCAGTGTATTTTATATGTGCTGTTAGTATCTTGCATACATTGGACCTGGAAATAGTAATTTGAGTGACTTCAACACAGATTTTACAGGCAAATAAAACTCTCATGGCAGCTTATCAATAGCCAAGTGGAAAGCTGATGCTTTGGGCAAGACCAGATGGGTGATCCTTAATTTACATTGTAATTCTTAATACCTTTCTAAAAGAGCCAGCAGAACTAAAGGACAGACTCTTTTCACATGCCAATAGAAATGTATCTAAACTGCCTCAAAGGTTTAGAAACTGCTTTACGTGAAACATAAAAGATACTCTTCTCTTCTGAAAGGTACTAGAGTACTGTTTTCTAAAGGATATGAAATTCTTCTTCAGTTTGTGAAAATATCTGCAAAAATAACTTATTTTCCCCTTCCATGTAAAGGCCAGCCCCATTCTGGCTTGCTGCAGTCAGGAGTTATCAGCTGCTACGTTATGTACCTCACTTTCTCAGCGCTATCCAGCAAGCCACCAGAAACTAGTAAGTTATCTAATGCTTTATGTAAATTATTTTAGACATGTCATGTATTAAAAGCAAGAATTTAGCAAACCTGAATTAACAGATTCAAGGTTACAGGAGTGCTGGGTTTGTCCTGTTCTAGCCTATCTAGAAGAAATTGCAAATACTGAAAAATAAATCTGTGCAGCAGAGAGACCATACAGTTGGCACTCTCCGTGTGTCTTAAATGCTTTGGTCTAGGGGAGCTTACCTAGGGTTAATTGCATCTGTTGCACCAGAGCAATTCCAACCTGCTCCCTGGAGACGAATTTCCTAGAGTCTTGTAGCCTGTCCTTCATGTGGCAAGTGCATGTTCTTGTACGATAGGATGTGGCTAAAGATATAACTTGTTTGGTCACATGATGGGAAAACAGTTGGAACAAATGGCTCTTGGATGCCTCTGAAAGAAGCTGGGTGATCAGCTCCATCCAAAAGTTTACTAGATCCACCACCAGTTAGTAGGTGCTATCCATCAGAGTGGATACTAAAATCACTTCTTTTCTCCTAGAATTGGTATGCCAGATAGCCTGAGCTCTGGACTCCTAATGGAGCAAAAACTTGGAGTACCATTTGTCTCATTTTGAGAGGAAGCATTCTGAGAAAGGACCCAAAGTTATGCTGCAGTTGTTTAAGATGATGCTGTTCTTCAGCGGAGTTCCTGTAGTCCACTTGGCTTCTAACCGTTGGCTTTGAAAGCCAGAAGTAGGGAACTCAGTAGGGTTTTGAGTTCTTTATGTTACAAAAAAGCAGCAAGACTTTTCAAGCACAACTCAAACTGTTTCCTTTTCCCACATACCCATCAGATTCATCTGTTTGGACAGAGGGTGTTCTTCTCACTTACAGAAGACTTTTCTGGTTCAAATTAGTAATGCTAAAAACCCCTTCTTTAATATTGCTCAACTTCTAGTATTGAATAGTTGAAACAACTATAACTAGAGGAAAATAAGTCCATTGGCAGGAAGGAGAAGTTTTTACAGATGCCTCCCAAGAAGAAAGGGGAGCGATGGGGGAAAGAATCTCTCTCTGTCACGCTTTTGTAGACACAGGCACACATACACAAATGTGTTCTAGATGGTATTTAGATGGAAGATTTGCTTATGGAGCTTAAGCAGTGTTTTTTAATTAATATAGAAGTTAATTTAGAAGGCATCTGAATTGCCTCATAGGACTTGACACAGTGTAAAAAAAAAGGAGGGGAGAAGGAAGGAGAAAGTGATGTTTAGTAGTAAATCATTGATCTCATGTTATTTCATGCGTTTGACAGTCACATCCTTCAGGAGTTAAGTGAATGCTCCGATTTCTTGTATGTATTGCAAGTGTGATTACTGGATTTGTCAGTGTGCTTCAAGCACGCTCTCTCAGACCTTCTGAATCAGATGTTCCTCCTTATCTTCCCAGGCCAGAGAACTCTCTTGGTTGTTGTCTGGTCTCAGAGATGCTCCTTTCTTTCTTCTCTGTATGATAAGGACTCTCATGCTGGCCTGTGCAGCTTTTGCAGTGGCATATGCTGGATGTATGGGATGCTGGCTGTTTCTATGGTGTCCCATGTCAGATTTACTGTGAACTTACCTAATGTTGACCCATTCCTCAAGGAGGGACTTTCAAATTGGCCATTTTGTATGTTGCCACTTTGCAAACCAGGAGTGAGGAAAATGCAAGCTACAAGTATTTATTTGCCACACCCAAAAAGCAGAGTTGCCAGTGTCTTTAGAAGGAGTGGACAAACAAAAGATAATGTCTGTTGAATATATGTGTATCACAGCATGCATTAGATTATTGGTGCCAGACTTAGCTAAAAGGGCTAACAAAGAGTGGACCTGCCTTGCTGCAGATGTGTCCCTGATGGATGTAGGTGGGGGATTCTACACTTCTCTGGTCAAGGTGCTTGTGTGTCCAGAGAAGGGCAACAAAGCTGGTGAGGGGTCGGGAGCACAAGTCTTACGAGGAGCGGCTGAGGGAACCGAGGTTGTTTAGTCAGGAGAAGAGGAGGCTCAGGGGAGACCTCATTGCTCTCTACAGCTACCTGAAAGGAGGTTGTAGGGAGGTGGGTGTTGGTCTCTTCTCCCAAGTAACTAGTGATAGGATGAGAGGAAATGGCCTCAAGTTGTGCCAATGATTGGATATTAGGAAAAATGTCTTCAGCAAAAGGGTTTTGAAGCGTTGGAACAGACTGCCCGGGGAAGTGGTTGAGTCAGCATCCCTGGAGGTATTTAGAATATGTCTAGATGTGACGCTTAGGGACGTGGTTTAGTGGTGGATTTGAAAGTGTTAGGTTAATGGTTGGACTCAATGATGTTAAGAGTCTTTTCCAACCTAAACGATTCTATGATTCTGTAAAGGGTTGTCATCCCTTCTTTTGGTCCCACCTTTGTGCTGTCCCTGCTGTGTGCCAGTAAAGCTGATTGTGCAGCCCTGTGGGCCACACAGGTCAGGGACTGACTTTGAGTTTATTTTTAACCTGAATGTAGCCTTTGGTACATTTTGCCCTCTGCCCCTACAAACAGTTGTGCTGTCCCAGTGGGGTTGCAGAGTGGCTGCCGGAAGCAAAGAGGAGATGGGAAAACAGTTTGCCTGAAGCAGCATTGTCTCAAAAAGTTCTTGATTTGAGATAAGGTGCAGCTGTAATCTCTGCTTTTGGAGTGATGCTACAGGCTACTGCTCTACTTTGCTTCGACCCCAGGCAGACACCAAAAAGCCAGATATGCATCTTGGAACTGAATTGGTTTCATTTCAGGGACCCAGAAGTAGTATTTGCATAGATGTTAAGATAAAAATCTTGCCTGGGACCTAAAAGTAGCATTTGCTTAGATGTCAAGGTAAAATTTTACCTTTAACTGGTGCATTTTCTTTTATTTGGTCTTCTGTATATCAATCTGAGAACAGGGCAGCTACACACCACTTTTTTTCACCGAGTATGAATTTCATAGTTGTCCTTAAGACACCGCTGCTGTCAAAGTAATTTATGATATCAGATGTGTACTATCTCAATGTTACATGGCTCTGTAGTCTTTGGTGAAGTGTTATTTCTTAGTTCACCAGTCTTTTCCTTTGTTTATCTTCTCTGGTTAAACGGGACATTATAGTACCCTACTAACTTATATTTTTATTTTACCCGAAACACAGAATCTGCCAGGTTAGATTTACATAATATCTTTCTGTGTGATCATTTCAAAAGATAGATAGAAACCACTGAAATGTACCTACCTAGTGCCTGAAGCAATAAATATATTTCACTGAAAATCTTCGGTCTGAAGACTGCTTTGAAATGCAGTGAAATAAGCTTTGCTAACTGTTCTCTCTCTTTCTTTTGTTTTGTGAAGTCCTGGACGAAAACAATCAGAACATCACAATCTGTGTACCTGAATTTAGCCAAGGCCTGCACAGAGATGAAAACCTGGTTACTGGTCTGGGGACTACCATTTTGTTTGGCTGCATTTTATATTCTTGGTAAGTCTGAGGGTTTGCAGCAAATCCAGTGTTGTGGTCAGCTACTGAAGGCTTAGAGCAGGCCTCATACAGAGGCCTCATACAGACAAAGTAACGGGGAGAAGTCAAATAGAACTGAGCTGGAAAGTTCATATTCTCCTTAGTTACAGAATGGTTAGATGTTTTAGACAAAAATGTTCAACAAGGTAATAAAACTTTTGAAACAAATATATTTCATTAAAAATATTTCTGTGAGGGCGGTGAGGCACTGGAACAGGTTACCCAGAGAATTTGTGGATGTGTTCAAGGCCAGGTTGGATGGGGCTTTCAGCAGCCTGGTCTAGTGGAAGGTGTCCCTGCCCATTGCAGGGTGGTTGGAACTAGATGATCTTTATGGTCTCTTCCAACACAAACCATTCCATGGTATGATTCTATGAAAACCAAATAGAGCAATTTACATCTAGAGGTGGAGGGGAAATATTTCCAGCTGTCCATAATCCCAAACAAGCTCAGCATGCTTATGTTCTGTATTTTCTGTAAGAAAAACTCCATGCAGTTATGTCTGTCTGAAAAAGCTATCTGAAATTTCTGTAGCCTCCTGGCAGAGGCTGTGATTGTTCCTTGACGGTCTTTAAAACAAACAAAGCTGTTTGGGAAGGTTTAGGGCTTCCTTTGAACGAGTGATGAGTACAATACTGCCATCAGGATTTGTCAGCAATGCCCTGCTCTAAAAAGATCTGTTTGTGCCCATATAGTTGTGATGCTCACCTTATATTATTGCAGCTCACATCAATAAATTAAGTTGCACTCTGGGACAGGGAGGAAGGGAGTTGCTGATGATTGAAAGGTGATGTATGACTTGTTTCTGCTGAGTGGGTTGCCAGGAGACAGCACTGCCTGTCTGCTGCAGGTTTTTGAGCAGGTTCCTCTTCTGAATTAGTCCACTTCAAAATTCACATACTGTAATTCCTTCATAATTTTGAAGTGAAAATGAGAGACTTTCTGAAGAGGTAGCACGGCTGCTCTTCTGATATCAAGAACGCATGTGTTCCATGATATCAGATACATGGATATCCTGTATCATGGATCTAGTTCTTATTACAACAGTATTTCCTCAGGAAGGTGTTTCTGGAATGCAGACAGCCTTCCCATAGCCTGGAGGGAAGTAGCTGGGGAGATAAGCAGGCCTTCAAAGGGAATGTTTTGGAGTATTGCTTACTAAGGTTCAGTGTATACAGCAGAACATTAACCCAGGTCTCCCTGTGGGAAAGGGGAACTTTACATTACACATCCTGAGAGGGAAAGACTGAGCAAGAAGTGTTTCTACTCAGGAGAAACTAGAAGGCATTCCCCCCAGACAACTACAGTCATGCAAGAAAGTTATTTCCAGCAACTGGTACATTGG
The DNA here is from genome assembly GCA_009806455.1 of Tetrax tetrax. Classification (NCBI taxonomy): domain Eukaryota; kingdom Metazoa; phylum Chordata; class Aves; order Otidiformes; family Otididae; genus Tetrax; species Tetrax tetrax. Next base: position 130,121 of record WHYT01015477.1, on the reverse strand, counting down.
CAATAGTGGTTGGTAATTTACTTTTGAAAACTGACTGCTGCCAGTGACCTGTTACTTTGCTGGCAAAGCCTTTACAGAAGTGCTGAGCCGAAGTTGTGTCTGTAAAGTTAACATAAAAGCATTGGTTCTGCCCAGCAGGGGAGATCTCTTCTGAATTGCAGATTGGAGTGCTTGGCTGTTTTCTCCTGTCTGATGGTGATGAATGCACCACTTTTCAGCGGTGACCTACTTTTATGCTGGTGATTCAGGCTGAGTTGGCCAGTGTCTGTCTGTCAGGCTGGTTTATACTTGTGCAGAACAAACTTTTCACATGCTTAGTTCTTCATGCTATATCTGGGCAAATGCTTAGCTTAGACATGGGAGTAGACTGTTGATTTGTTTGTTGTGGTGTTGAAAAATCAACCTATTGGGCTCATACTTACGCTGAGGTTTTTGATGCTATCTTCTTTTGCTCCTAGTTTGACCTCAACAACACGTGCAAGCTCGGAGGCACTGCGGGGAATATATGCAACACCTGAAACTGAAGTGAGTTCTTGCTTCCTCCCACAGGATTTCTCTGCAGACTTCCTCATGTGCTTTTCTTGCTGTTGTTTTCATGGCGAAGTAGTCTGTAATTAGGTGAAAACAAAAGCTTGTTTGTAGCATGCAATGGTACATGCCTCTGGGTAAGGAGTCGTCAGAGCGCTTGTCCACATTGGACCTTCTGCAGCTCTTGCTGGTCCCTTGGGGGTTCCTTTATGTAAAGAAGTTATTTGCTGCTCCTGCATTTTATTTAACATGCCACAGACTTCCTGCAAGCCTTATTGTGCTGCACACAAGCTCATGTCCTCTCATTTAAAGGAAAAGTCTGCTAGGAAGCTATCAGATAAAGAAGTGGAGGCGTTATCAAACATTTTCAGTCCTGATTGCCTTTGTTCTCATAGCAACTGACTATGATCCCAAGTTCCTGTCTCTTACTTTTATTTCCACACATGAGTAGTTCCTTTCTTTCTGCCTGTAATTTCATCTTGGATTCTATTATTTTGTCCCTGTTTAAGAAGTACATGTTTCTTCATTCACCTACCTATCTCTTTGGCCTTGACTGGCAGGATGGTGCAACTGGTGTCTCACACCAGCCCCAGCCCTCGCAGGTGGGCAGCCCACCAGCGGGCTCATTATCCAGCACCGAAACCCATCCTGAACCACCTCCGGCAGATCTGGGCAGGACCTGCACCTTACTGCCCTGTGCAGATGAGGGGCAGGCTAGGGCTGGGGAAACTGGAAACAAAACAACTGCCCTTCATGCCCACCCACCTTCCTCTGCCAGCGTTACGCCGTAGGAGGTCTTGTCCAAGGAGCTTGGGGCTGCGGTGTGCCCTGCAGCAGGAACATCATGCAGATGCTGCATGCAGACCCCTCACCACAAGGGTCCAGCTCGTCTGCCACAGTGCTTGCTAGCAGGATTATTTCCAGACCGTTTGGTTTCAAAGCGCAGTGCAAGAGCTTCTGAATGTAAATATAAAGAAATGACTGGTAAAGAGCAGCTAATTGCACTCTGATTGCCTTCCCTGTGGCAAAGGGCCTTTGTCAGCTGGCCAGGAGCGTGAACATAGCTCTGCAGTTTCATGTAGTGTACGGAGGGTCTGTCTGTGCTGAAGACAACTGAGTGTTATGAGTGGTTAGTGGTCTGTGTACTGGTGTTGCTAATTGCATCACTCTGTGTGTGCAAGGACTTAGTTGCAACTAATTAAAAAGTTTCAGGGAATCCAACACTTGCTTTGGGATGTAAGTGTGGCCCAAGGGGAGCTCAAGCTAGTGCTGTAGGTGAGGCAGTAGAAAGAGATATGGAGTAAGAATTCTATTTAAACTGTAGGTGAGGCAGTAGAAAGAGATCTGGAATAAGAATTCTATTTAAGCTCAGCTAGTCTTTTAAAAAAGAATGAACTTTTTGGCTTTTCATGAGTTTATGAACCCAGTGAGTACATGTAATCATGGCCATGCATGGTAAAAACTGCCATTTGATGTTTCTATTGGGGACTTTACCTTAGAGACTCACTATCTGATTTTTGAGGGTGTTAGGAAAATCTGCAACTGGCTCGTGCCAGCTGAGGAGAGAAGCTGGAACATTAAATATAGAATTACAGGGCAAATATTTATTCATATGAGTGAGGTGGCCCCACCAAATTGGGGCATCCCAAATGTGGTTTTGCATAGGGTACTTACACCCTTCTAGCATTCAAGTATAGCATGATTTGACTGATCCATAACATCCACAGCACCAATTACTAGTCATAGTAAAATTTTGTAAGACAACGGTGTTTCTGCAGTGTTCTTGTCTGTTGATCCACACATCCCTGGAGTCAGTCTTGCGATAGTTACTTATCTATGATGCTGGGAGGGTTTCAAAGATGTTCTAGAGGGTATAGGATGCTGGCATTATCTTGGTTGTCCAGGGGTATCTTTTAACTTTCATGAACAGCTCTAAGCTTCCGAGAAGCAAAGTCCTTATTCCCAGGGCCAAGCTGTACTTTAGTTTGTTTTACTTAAGCATGGACAGTACCAAAGTCTCCCGTAAAATTCCACCACCTCATTACATTGCAGTGTATACTGTGAACTAATACGTGTTAACAAAGTTAATACTGTTCCATACTGGAAAGACTGATTGATGTAATAGTTAGGGAAGGGTATTTTCCTAACTGAGTTCATTGTCTTCATCAGACCACAACCAAAAAAAATCCCAGAGTAGGATTTTGTTGGCATAAATTTTGTTGGTGGTACACTACAGAATGTGCTGACTTATACTGTGATCTGGTGCAGAAAATGTGCTTACATATTTATTGGATAAGTCAGCACCTTTTTCCCATTTACATTACTGACACAAGAAGTGTCAGTTTCAGCTTTCTTTTTTCCATCAGTTAAAAAAAAAGAAAATCTTCATTTAAATAAAGCAATAAAAGCAGCTTTCTGCTTTTGCTCATTCTGCTTGTACTCATTCTGTCTCCGTTTCAGCAAAATCTTGCAAAGATAAGTAAATTTCTGACTTAAGAGTTGTGCAGTTGTGATTTCCAACCCATGCAGCAGGGTTTTAAAAGTTCTTTGTACTTTCATTTCAGTAGAGAAATTTTTTATTTAAAAAGCACTTAGATGCAAGTCTGAAGCGGTAAGTACCCTCTGAACTGCTAATGTGCAACCACTTTGCTATAACTTTTCCACCATTTTGTGACAATTATTTGCACCAGTGTTTGATCTTGAGTTACGTAAAATGGATAGAGTAATTCTTAATGAATGGTTAATTTGCTCCAAATCTTACTGAGTAGTTTTTTCCAAAGTTTATAAACTTCTTTTGTGAGCTGCTTGGCAAATCCTAATTTGAATTTTGTGCTGGTTGGAAATACAAACCAGACTTTTCTAAATTAGTGTCTGTAACAGAGGCGTAACAGACTTTCCGTCACCAACTGTTTTGCTTCTTTGCTGTGCACAGACTCTTACCCTTCCCATTGTCTCTTCCACAGGTAGCTCGTTGCTGCTTTTGCTGCATGCCTGATGGAGACGGTAATTATATTTTCGCCACACAATTTACCTCACTTGTGGCTTTCAGACCAAAGTCAAGAAAGTAAGGACACAGCTGCAGATGGAGAGCTGCTTCTGTCCTTGTTCTGTAGCATAAGCAAACTAAAGCAGCTGAAGTGCTCCAAGTTAGGCTAGGGAAAGAAGCAAGAGATGTAACAATACCATTTTAAAACAACAGGCTAGTTAATAATTCTTTAAAGAACATTTAATTACTGCAACGTACAAAGAGTAATCTCTGCTCTTCGCATGCTTGTGGGTGTGACTACTGGATTTTTGGCTCAGCAGCTCTGCAGAGACTGCTCACTGCAGTGAGTTAGGAAGGGAGTGTACTGTTTGCAGGGGTGGTACAATCAGGGTTAGCTTGGACTGGCCAGAAGAAAATTGTACAGGTAAAGCAATTTAAATGGCCCAAATGCTCAAAAACTGGCCAGTAGGCCAGGAAGCTGATGCAAGGCGGGATTTCACTGCCACTCCATTTTCTTTTACTAAAGGCTTTGGTCCATGCCCTGAGGGCAAGGAGATGTTCCAGTGTTGGTCTCTATCGTGCTTTCCTAAATCACACCATAGGTGTTTTGCTGCGTTCTTCCTAAAGCCAGTTGCTGTTTTCTGTTCTCTTTGAATTTGCAATAGCTTTCTTGTTTCCTGTCTTTTACAGCTGATGCTAAAGACTACATTGAAAAAAGGGGAGGCCAGACTGTGATTTACGATGAGAAGAAAGGCACGGTGTACAGTTATGCCTACTTCCACTTTGTTTTCTTCTTGGCTTCACTCTATGTGATGATGACAGTAACTCATTGGTTCCAGTAAGTGTATTTCTTTAAAGCTGAGAAATTAATGTCTCTCTGCAGTGAGAGGGGAGATGTGAACGAGAACTTCTGCTGTTAGTGTGTCTCCTCTCCTTTAGTAAGAAGCTGGAAGAGCTGCAAGTCTTTCCTGTGTGATTCTTGAGCAACATCTTGCTCTATAAAGGGCTACTCTCCCCTGCTTCATGTCTGGGTTAACCTAGTTGAAGTCTCTGACTCTCTTGGAGGAGCAGAGAATTCTGTAGTATGAGATATGAATAGTGAGTTTATTGCTTCTATTTTTTTTTTTTTTTAACAGTTATGAAAGTGCTCAGATTGAGAAATTCTTCACTGGAACCTGGTCCATCTTCTGGATCAAGATGGTCTCGTGTTGGTTTTGTGTCTGTCTGTACTTATGGACCCTTATTGCTCCACTCTGTTGCCCAACCAGAGAGTTCTCAGTGTGAAGATTTAGAAGGTCCTTCTGTATTTTTCTTCTTTATTTTTTTTTCTTGTTACAAATAAAATACAACAGTCACTTTGTAATGGGGAAATACCTATTGCCCACTTATCATAATGTACCAGTTAGTAACTTTTTAGTCAGTTAAACAAACGATTGAAGACTTTTTTACCTTTTTTAATTGTCCCAAGGGAACAAATCTGTTGCAAAACTCTGTAACGCTAACGTATGGAGTGTAAGAAACAGAGTTGTTGCATAAACTGGAATAAGTTAAATGCTTTTCAAATAACTGACAATCCTTATCTGGCTTCATTGGCAAGAAAAAAAAACATGGTGCAGATGTATCTTCTTCCTTCCTGTGAATGCTGGCTATCTCCTAGCAAATATGCATTCTTTTTTATACTCCTTTTTTAACTGTGTCTTTTACAGTTTGCAGTGATGATTTGGACTGCTGTTTTGTACAGCATATAATTCTTGTAAGTAGTATCCAGATAATTTTTTCCAAAAACTTAACTAAATACTTCTGTAGAAATAAGAATTTGACTGCCAAAGCATCTACTAAAATTGTTTATCTAAATATTGAATATATTAAGTTATTATATACGTAGTTTGAGAAAGCAATGTACCAATGATAATAGAGTATTTATTCTATTATAACTTTAAAAGGCACCTGAATATTTTGTACAATTCAAATCTGGTCCAGTTGTCAACAGAAGGGGAGTTCTACACACAAATTCTTAAACTCTGAATTTTGTCCAACTTTGCTTTGCCAGCTCACTTACTTAAACTGCAAGTTGTGTGTACTGCATGGGGATTTAAGATACGGTACACTATTTTGGAATGTTTGCTGTTGAGAAAATGCTAGTTAGAGGAGCACTGCCAGTTGCTGTTAACTTTAAAAGTGAGTGCTCGTTTACTTTTTTACCCTGCTGTTTCAGCTTGTGTCTAAAGATCTCCCAGGACCTTCAGTTCTGCTTCCATGGCTAATTTTACAATATTTTAAATGCAGTGATGGTCAGAAAAAGACAGTAGTGTGTCATCTTCCTTTTCTGCCTGTGTGTTGGTTGGAAAGTATTCTTTCTAACTGCTGTATTTTTTTACTCCTCTGTTGGTGCTGGTTTTTCTGTTGGGATGGGAGTTAGCCAAGCAATCCATTAATGCTGATTAAACTTCTTTTGGAGAACTCCCATTCCAAGCAGTGGGGTAAGCAGTGAAAAAAACAAAACCAGAAGACACAAATGTAACAACAGCAGCTGCCTTAGTACAAATGATGGACTTAACAATATTAAACCTTATGTGTCACTTTTATTTGGTTTAAGCAGATGACTTGGTGGTAGAACACCAGCTCAGATGCCCTAAATGCTGAATAAGATTGAACACACTGTAGTTATCTGGGTTCCAGTGGGATCAATTTATGACTTATGCTAGTCCTAGAGGTTTTTTCTTCTCTCTCTCTCTCTAGATATATACACACACATACAATGTGAAATATGGGGGATATAAACAAAATCAACTGATTTAGCATTTCTTTTTGTGAAATATGATTCAGCCTTAAATCTTCATATAATGCTTTCTGCAAAACAAAGAAAAGCACAACATAGAGGTCAATGAGGTGGCCAAAATATTTGCATGCCTTACTTGTTCTGTTGCAATAATTGATGGCTAATGCACACCTGCTGAGTAATCCTAACGTAACGGGTCTCAGTTTTGCTCTTGTTTTCATTACCATTTTTAACTGCCTTGTTGCTGTGGTATCCTAGGACTTCTGCCCTGCTTGGAGCTCACTAGGGGTGCGATCTTTCCCACCCTATGCACTCTTACCTCAAAAAAATCTACAGGTCTGCAGATATATATTATACCACCTACCCCAATGATTAGGAGTCTCAAAATACATCTGTCGTGAGATCTGAGGGAAGGAGTTGTTGGTCTAGAGATGACTCTCTTGCTGCTCTTCTCCTTGTTTGCGCCTAGGGGAAAAAAAGCAGTTGAAGCTTAGCTTTGACATTGAGTTAGAAAAGCAACAAATAGCTTTTCTAACTCAATGTCAAAGGTAAGCTTCTCCCTGGAGAGGGAGGCAGATTTTTTTCTTTCATTTTGCTTCTACTGGGAGGTTCTGATCTTGCCAAGAGTTCTGCTAGCATGGGGGCCCGTCATTATGTCTCTGTTTGCATTTGGAGTCCAGCCACGCAGATCCTTCTGCAGCAGAAAAAGGCCTTTGTTAATTCGTTCGCAATTTAGGAGCCTTTGTCTGTCCAATCTCTAAGATAAGAGCTTATGGGCTGTGCAGTGATGACTAACAGTTGTCCCTCCTAACTCATAGCAGCTATTCTGACAAACAGTCTTGATCCAGTGCTAGAGCTGTGAGCTGCCGCTGAGATAGTCCAGGCTCTTGCTCCTCCCTTGGCAAGTGCTGTTCCCTGAGGTACAGAGGCTCACAGGAGTTGCCTTCTAGTGCTGTATGTCTTGTACTATGAGAAACCAAGCGTATATATGTATTTTTTTTTAATTAGCAATGTTTTTTTTATAACAGAACAATCTGGGCAAAAAGCTCTGCAGAAGAAGGCATGCAGTATGTCAAGTTTTAAGGCAGGGAATAGTAACTGTTCTCTGGTTCTGACAGCAGGCATCCCAGTCACAAATGTGGATGATCTTAATACATATCTTGGTCAGTGGACGTTCTTATTTTTATGAAAACACTTTATGTAGGCAGTATATGCCTGCATAACTACTTCCTGCACCTCCTTGTGCTCATTTTTTTAATAAGTTTATATTTAAGGAAGTAGGTTTTGCACAGAGGAAACAGGGTTGTAAGAGGAAGGTCCGCAGTGAGGCATGAATCCATTCTTCTTACACAGCACTCGCCTCACTGAGTTGCTCCTTCATCCTTTCCTTCCACTGACTATTAACCTTCAGCATCTAGATCTGCAGGTATAGGTAGAGTAGGAATGGGGCAGTGCCTGACTACACTGCTTTGTCTGCTTCTGAGCAAACATTGTGGGAAAAGACCCTGAAAATAACCTTGAGGAGCTGTGTGTCCACGCTGTGGCCCCAGATCCAGCTATGGATCTGCAGGCCTTTCTAAGGAATCAGTAACACGTGGCATCTGGGTGTGCAAAGCCTCTAGTTCCTCAGTGAGACACAGCTTCCTGCTGGCCAGGCAAATGTTGCAGCCTTAGCATTCACTGTAAAATCTGTACTGTGAACTTCCATGTGCAACTACGTAATAAAATCCTCAGCTAGGGTCTAGGATTCAAACGCCCAGTTCATAGATTCCGAACAGTTCATGCAAATGGGCTTTTACAACCTTTTTAAGAAGTGCCTTCATACCGACGGCTGTGACAGCTAATAATTCAGGTGGCACTGGAACTGGAGAACCTGAATGGAGCCTGTGACTGGGTGATGCTGCCTTGTACACTGCAGCGGTGTGTACGAGACACAGTCAGACCCGTGGTGCATGTGGAAGACCAAGTAATCTGTGCTTGACACACATCTCGGCCTGAGACTGATGCAGATATTACTGTTCCGTGGGAGATGAACTGGGAAGACTCACACATAGCCCAATGTTTCTGTAAATAAGTGAGTAGTTGTTGCTCACATTTACGTGTAAACTGTAAACAGTTGACATTTCTCTTGCCATACCTGAAAGTGCAGGTAACTGCACTGCTTGAGGTGGTTAGCTGTGCAGTGTCTTACCCTGCATTACACCACGATTGTTCATTGAATTTGTTCCCAGATGTAAGTGAGCAGTGCAGCATTTCTGGCTCCTAGTATTTGCGGGCTGTGTGAAGTGAGGAAGCTGTTGTTACAAAGACAGGAAGACTAAGGAACGTGTCCTGTACCAGGTTTCCTCTAGTTAAACTTGAATTCGAACTAATGCTGTCATTTAATGTATTCTTGGAGGAAAAGACTGTGTTAGCATAGTTAGTTCTCTGGGAAGGTGGAATAATTTTATGGACATTTTCCTACTTTTTCAAATTTGATATGATAAGAAAGGTTATTTGGAACCTCACTGCTGCATTGCTGCCTGAGACTGGAACGATTATGTTTTCTCATGAAGGCAACTGAGAGCTGCAGTTGTGACTGGTTCTTGTTTGAGGTAGAATCTGTAGGACAGACTTGGAGAGCAGGCCTCTGAATCCAGATAGCTGGACTGACAAATGAGACCATAAAACCTGATGAAGAATGTGTGGAAAGCAGATGGATATGCTTGTTTGCTGTTTGCCACCTAGTTCCTCAAAGCGTGCAGGCAGCCCTTGCAGCTGGATGCCAACTAAGGAACTCCACTGTGATCACGCCTCAGAGTTATTACATGTTTGTGATACTCTTAGCTCTGCACTTCAAGCATTTCCATGAGGTTCAAAAATCTTGCCTAGCCAATTTGGTGAATCCTGGCTGGGTGGGGCCACTTTTGTCTGAAACGGGTAATTCAGTGTTGCTAATGTACGCATAGTCCAGAGAGAGGGCTAATCCCCTCAGAATCATAAACACTGCATGTCTATTTATTTATTTATTTTGTGTTTTAGCACCTTTTTACAAATCTAGAAGCGCTTTGAGATGATATGCTATGCATGTATAACTGCTTCATCAGCCACTGGTGCAACCATTTCTGGGCTAGAATGTTGCTATTAATGAAGCAACGGTTGCAGTTGCGAAAAAGCTGGTTTTTAACAGTTCTCTGGTTTTGACCAATGCATCGGGAAAATTTGGGAACTCGAGATAGTGCTGCTTGAACTTTGGCTAGCAGCCCACAGTGTCATGGGTATCTCTAACAGATTGGTAACAAAATAATCCCCTGACTACATTTAAAACATACTATGAAGAATTTGTGCTGTAAACTATTAGGCTTTTCTCCTAACTAAGTTGATGAAGCACAATACCATGAGGCTGTTCCTGAGTGGCTAGATGTACAAGATTATCTGCAGCTAAAATTTTCCTCTCATCTTTTCTTCTGGGCATTAGAAACAATGTCAATGCTTGCAGGCTTATCTCCTCATTTTATTTGCTTTTATCTCCTTGGATTTGTTTTTTAAAGGCGTTGCAAACCTGCTTCACTCCCTTTCTGCTTCCTGTCAAGTGGGATGTCTTTGGTGCTAGAAACTAGCAAAGATTTTGTTGCCAGATCATGTCAATCTTTTCCTTTCGATAGCAGGACAACCTGCAGTGAAGTCAAGAATCATAATTTCTTATATGGATCAGTTTTCCTCTGTGAAAACAGCTTCTTTGTTTTCTTAAGTGGTGTACAAGTTCATGTGGGAGGAAAACACGTCATCAGCATTGTGACATTTTACTTTGTGTTTTCGGTTTTGTAAACAGTGGTTTGAACTGTGTGGTTCACATGACTGTACAAGAAAATGCCAGGGGTCAAGCACTTAGAAAGCTTTGGCTTTTTTTACTCTAACAGGACACATAGCTTGGGAACTGCTATGTCTCTGCATTTTCAACATCCTGACGGCAGAACACCTGAGTGTTCGGGGATGGGGATGTAGACACCCTGTGCAGGGTTTGAAGCAGAAACTTTGGGAGACTGGCATGATGGCAGCTTTCTAATGCCTGAAGAAAATCAGTAGGTTTCATTTTGGACTTAAAACCAGTTTTGTTTTGTTTTGTTTTACTCAAAACCTAGTTTCAATCCATTCCACACCTGTTCAATAATGGTATTTTTTAAAAGTTTAATTTATTTCAGATATAAGCTGTGTTGGCTTCCCCCCATTTGCCAGTCTCCAGTAGCTCCCAGTGCCATAGCGTACAGCCATTTGCACAGACTTTTTCAGAGCTACAGTCGTCAGCTCTGATACTGTTCCAGCAGCTTAAAGCTTCCAGGGCTTTTGCTCACCAGAGCTGCAGGCTACAGCACTGCAGCCGTGCTTTTGCCAAAGAAGCCTCAGTGTGAAGCCAAGAAGAGTTTGGGAAAGCTATGGGGAAGTAATGTCTTGTTACTCATGCCATAGCTTCATTTTTCCTCTTACTGACAGATGTCCAGGTGCTTGAGTGTCATTGGACATTCAGGCAAACGTAAAGAGAGGGGATTAACTTTCAGAGAAAATTGTTCAACTTGTCATATACAAGCTGAGAAAATACTTACATATGGGTTCACGGTCTGCTTTTTGTTTACCACCAGTGAGTGGTGTTCAGCCTCGTATATGCCATGTTTGAAAACTGGATGCAAAGTAATCAAAATGTAAACACTTTTTCTTAATGGTGAGGGGTTTTCGATTAGTCTTTTTCAAGGTTCTTAATATCTCAAGGGAAGTTTTTGGTGTGTATGTGTGGTTTTATTTTATTAAGCTGTAGCCCAGTGAAGTGGCAGTTTGCTAGTTTGTTTAACATTTTTTGTGAGTGTTGTGATCTGTAGTAACTGTAACACTTTGACTTCAAGGATTGGTAAAGATTCTAGAATTCTAAGATCTTAATTGTAAAATAGTCAAGAGCTTTGCCTTTTTAAAGCATGTTAGTGGTTTTTATGGACACTTCCTTTTGTATACTGAGTGAATGTATTGTTATAGATTTAATGTTTAATGGACCAATAAAGTTTTTCTTACATTTGAAATTAATTGTTGTGATATATAAAAGTTGAAAAGTCAACTAATTCTAGGGGAAATTTTAAAATATAGATAAGTAGATGAGCTAAGCAGTTACTGATCTGATAAAAGTAAATTGGTTTATCTTTTTTTTCACTACCTTGGGATGTTGTTTAACAAAAAAAAATGTTGACCTATGGAATTTTACATGGTTTCACTGTCCATGTTATTTTTGTACTCCTCCAGATCATGATCTCAGAAGATGACAGGTTGCACAGATTTGTCCATGGTGTCTGCTTTGTACAATCCAGCTCTCTGAGATGTGTCAGATGCCTCTGACAGTGCAAACAAAATATTTTCCAGGCCAAGTATAGCATTGAAGCCCGTGCAGTTGTTTGAAACAAAGATCTCTGAATATTTTTTTTTTCCTTTCCTCATTTGCCCAGGCGGTGGAGTAGGCAGCTGCTGAATTTGACACCTGGATCTGCACCAGGGAAAGTGCTGTGTCTCCATGGGTCCTGGTTCCTTGCTTCTCACCATGCATGTTCAGGCTGTCATGGAGTCCTGTTTAGGCCTGAGCCAGCTGCGGTAGTGGTTGCACCCATGCCAGACCCACACCAGGAGATGAGTTCCTTGCGGTTATGAGAAACCACTGACTGAGTTTTAAAGGGTTGAACAGCAGCTGCTGTTCTTCATGCAGCTCTGGTGCAGGAGAGCGCTGGTGCAGGGAGCTGGGAGGCTCTGCGTTTTCACTGAGGTGCGAGGCAGAGAGCGGTTCCCGAGTGGTGCTGAGGGTCTGTGAGAGCTGACCACCTTCTCTCAGCAGCCTCCCGCTGGTCTGCACACCCCTGCCTTCACCCGACTGCAGCATTCTGGTGGGATGATCTCTTCTACTATTTAAAACCAGGAGATGGTCAAACCAGAAGATGAGGGAGTCCACTGTGTGCTGGGTGAAGAACTGGCTCAAAGGCAGAGCTCAAAGGGTTGAGGTGAATGGAGCTACATCTGTCTGTGACTGGTCACCAGTGGTGTTCCTCAGGGCTCAATTCTAGGGCCAGTCCTGTTCAATGTGTTTATCAATGATCTGCATGCAGGAGTTGAATGCACCTTTAGGAAGTTTGCTGACGATACCAAACTGGGAGGTGCTGTTGCCTTTCTGGAGGGACAAGATGCCTTGCAGAGGCATCTAGGTAGATTGCAGCATTGGGCAATGATTAATGGGTTTAAAGTTAGTAAGCTGAAATGCTAGGTGCTGCACCTAGGACAAGGTTATGCTGGGCACAAGTGAAAACTGGGAGAGGACTGGCTGGAGAGCAACCCCGCAGAAAGAGATCTGGGGGTGCTGGTTGACAGGAGGCGCAAGAGGAGTCAGCAGTGTGCCCAGGCAGCCAAGAGGGCAACCCACATCCTGGGGTGCATCAAACAGCATAACCAGTCAGTCAGAGGTGACTGTCCCGCTGTACACAGTGTTGGTTCAGCCTCATCTGGAGTACTGTGTGCAGTTCTGGGCCCCACAATTTAAGAAGAATGTGAAGGTCCTTAAATGTATCCAGAGGAGGCCAGCAAGGCTGATGAAAGGGCTGGAAGGCATCTCCTGTGGGGAGTGGCTGAGGACTCTGGGTTTGTCTAGTTTGGAGAGAAGGAGGTGGAGGGGTGACCCCATTGCTCTCTCCAGCTTCCTGAGGAGGGGAAGTGGAAAGGGAGGTGCTGATCTCTTCTCCCTGGTACTCAGTGATGATGCATGGTAATTGTTAAAAGCTGCATCAAGGAAGGTTTAGACTGGACATTAGGAAGCATTTCTTTACCAAGAGGGTGGTCAGACCCTGGAGCAGGCTTGCTAGAGAGGTGGTTAATGCCCCAGGCCTGTCAGTATTTAACAGGCATTTGGACAATGCCCTTAATAACATCCTTTAACTTCTGGTCAGCCCTGAAGTGGTCAGGCAGTTGGGCTACATGACCATTGTAAGTCCCTTCCAACTGGAGTAGTCTATTCTAGTTTAGCGAACAGAAGCATTTTAAGTGTGCTTGTCACGGTGTTTTTAGCACACAGGAAAGCGTTAACCTTTGGTGAGATGTTAGGCCCTGGTGTGCAGGAGCCCCAGGACTGAGCTCCAAAGTAGTTGCAGCTGCTGCCCCAGCTGAATGCAGCCCAGCTGTGCGGGCGGTGGGGGCGAGAGAGAACGACAGGGTCGGTTTTAAAGATGTGGGACAGCAGCATCTTTACTTGCCAGGGGCCACACATGGAGTTATGTCTGCATTGCACAATAGTCCAGGAAGAGGTGGTGGTGCAAGAGGAGCTTGTTTAAACACTTACACAGGGATTGCAGAGTCTGTGATGAAAATGTGAGGGCAGGAGATTCCCAAAGCCTGGACTATGACCCTAGGGCAAAGCTTTGTCTGTGACAGCAGGACTTTGCTGTTCCTGAAGCTGCATGTGCTGCAGGCTGGTCAGGGAGGGCCAGGCCTGTGGCATCTTCTGTGAGGAGACCACTTGTACAAAATGCAGGCACTGCAGGCCAGGTGTGCCCCGGCTGTGGGGCCTCCCCAGTGTGCCTCGGCGTAGCACAAACAACTGCCTTCTGCCCCGACTGCACCCAGACCACTGAGAGAATGTCTGCCTGCAGAAGAGGCTCCATCCAGTGAAATGCAAATGCACGGTAAGGGAGGTGTAGATTTGGTTTATGGTCTGTGTTCTCATTCAAAAATGACCGACACTGCAGTTACACCCTATGTTCAGCTAGAAAAAAAAGATGTGTTCTCTCTCGTCTTTTAAGCATAATTCGACAATATCCTCTGTGTTGCTCCAAAGTAACTAGCCTTTCAGTCCTCTGTAGAAAACTTGGTGAGTGAAGTTGGGTTTGGTGTAGGAGGACTGCAACTGGAGGACCTTTCATGATGAAGCACCGTGCCAGGGCGATGCTCCTGCATTGTGCTCTTTGCTGTGGGACACTGGGATCCCTCGCGGGATAGGTCCCAGGGCCACATTGCTCCCAGAAGCCTTGACAATGGTGGACAAGCCTGCAGTGAAAACTCTTCCTGTAGCTGAAGCCTTTGATAGCACCATAAACCTTAAGGGGATTTTTATAGTGCTGAGAACCAGAAACAACTATTGTTGGGGTTTTTTTGGGGGAGTTTTTATATTCTCACCTGATAATTTAACTCACCATTTCTCCTATATTCTTGTATTACAAACCAGCCACAGCTCTTCATTTTCTCAGAGCTACTTCTGATTTTTAAAACTGTTGCTGTATTCCCCTCTGCGTGTTTCCTCCCTCCCTGTCCCCTCCTGCTGAAGTACTGTTTCCCATTGTCCTTTTTAAAGTAATTATGCTGTAGGCTGTAATATCCTTCTCTTAGCTGTTCTTGGAGCTTCTCCTGCCTTCCTTTCCTAGCTCCATTTTGAAAAAGGATGTAGTAGAAACATACACGGTATCCAACATCTTTCTATGCTCTGAGTTATGGAGTGCATTGTGATACAGGTTTGTTTGGGGTTTTTTTTTTTGGCTTTTTGTTTTCCAGTCCTTTCCTGATGGTTACTAGTGCTTAGTGGTTTGGTCTTATTTTCATAAGATTGCAGTACCTGCTGAGAGCTCGGATCTGAGTGGGGACAGCAGGTCAAAGCCTGGCTTTTGTTGTGTATCTAAAGTTAGGATTATTTCCTCTGTATAGGCGATTCTGCATTTATCTCTGTGTGTTTTGTTTTTTGGTTTTTTTAGTCACAGGCAAGCCGTAAGATGTGACTACAACACCCTGCAGTCAGCCTTTTTGCTTTTAAAGGATGTGATAGTGTTACTCATAGTTTTCTGGGCGTGTGAGGGCAGGGAGGTCTAACAGAGCTCTTTTAGAGGAAGTCTGCCAAAGGTGACCGACTCTCTAAAGGAGTTAAACTTCTCTAATGGAGATAAAAACTTTTTCCTAGCAGGGCTGGAAAAGTACTAAGAAGCCTTTGGTTTGGTCAGACAGGTCCCAACCACTTCATGCCCGGATGCAACCTGTTGTTTCTGACATGTTCCAGACAGACAAAATTGCACTTTCCTCCACACCCTCTTTAGAACTGAATCCAAAATGGCAAGAGATTCAAACTTTTCCTGAGAATGTTTTAAGCAAGTATCATTCCATTACGTGCTGCTCCCTAGCTTTTAAGGCAAATTTGAAAACAAGTGAAGCCCCAGTATGTTTTGTCTCCTTTTTATTTTCACTTTTATACAAAAAAAAAGTCTGACATAGTCACATCAATGAGAACAAGCTGCGGTGTGCATTCTTGCCACAACAATTGTATAGGAATTTAAAATATATTGGTTTATTGTTTGCAATAGCAATGTTAGTTTGCCTTTCCCTCTTAAATATCACCAACGCCAAATTGCTGAGCTTGAAATTCTTGAAAGTCCTCTGGGATGGTGTCTGAAAACAAGAAAATATCCAAAAGTTTAGTCTCTTCTGACAAAATCAAGGAGCACTTAAATTAATGAATTACCCACCTACTCTTTTTTTTTTAGGTAAGATGCCTTCTCTTTTGTTTACACATTAAGAATGAGCAGGGAATGTTTCCAGTTTTAGCTGTACAACACTGAAAAGCACAGAGAGGCTAACAAGACAGCGCGTGCTACACTGCCAGCCCCTAATGGAGTACTGTCAATCTTCAAATTCCACTTCCACCCAAAACCTTTGTGGCTTCCCCTCATACGTTTTTATTAATAAACACTGACCAGAAAGGCAGAAAGTGGTTGCCTTGCTCTGCACCCCAGACACATTTGTAGCGTCAGCGTCTTTTATTTCTCATGTATCCTGATTCAGCGTCCCTTTGATGGTTTCCCATGCCACAAGAAGGGACAGAAACATTAACTCAAGGACCAACAGCAACTGGAAGAAAAACTTCAGAACTGGCAAAGGGAGCTGGGTCAATATCGTAACTACAGTTCGGTTTGAAGTGTTCTGTTTGCAGTGTGCCTTTGCCAGATCCCAGAATATTTTATCTGGAGAGCCATAGAGCTAAACGTAGACCTAAACCTACAGCCAAAGCTGGAGCCACGGCAGTGAAGCTCAACTGCCTGACCTCACCTTTACTCTGCTTATTTCCACCCTGATGCTGGACAGGTGACTCCAAATTCAAAAAAGGCAGTAACTATATAAATACACACAGCATCTACAAAAAAGGGGTAAGTCAATCCTTTGCTGTTTGTTGATCACTTCTCTTTTTGAGGCCAGGAAATTCTTTTTAAACTTTTTCTGCAAATGAGGAACTTGCCTGAAATGAAAGCAGAGATACTTGGGGGCTCCAGTGCCAGCCTAGGTGTACCTTGACGGACCCAAGAACCAGGGTCCATCACCAGAACAAGCCACAGAGACAGGGTCTGGCCGTGCAGTGACTGTGTCCACTGCAGACTTGGGCTGGGCTTCTTGGATCCACAGAAAGCAGAAAAGGAAACTATTCCAACTTGGCTGGTACCTTATTTTCCTAAGGCTGCCTTCGTGAGGTAGGGGTTGATGCTGAGAGGAGCAGGGCAGCCCCTCCAACCCCACTTCAAGCTAGCTGAACTGCTGCCAGGACAGAAATACTCTGACAGGATCAGCTTTGGTGTGAGCAACCAACGTTTGAATTTTCCCATATCGTGGGAGATCAGGGCTAAGCTCCAAGGCTCTTACCCCAAGAAGAGTGAGCCAGCACACTCCCACAGAGTCTGAGAAGGATTCCTTCGTGGGAGGAAGGGCATCTTCTGATGCTGTCCTCCCACAGACAGGAGCAACCAGCAAGTACACGAGTGACACTGACTCATGGTGACTAATCCCACTGGCTCTCCAGATTTATTTCACCTTGTATTCAGAGCTGGAGGCATCCTACATGCATGATGGCCTCAGTATATTGTGCACATACAACTCTCATGGTTGGTTGGTTTTAAATAACGTTGCTAATTCTCTGATGACAGCTATACTACTTAGTTGGCACAAACTCTGCAGCAGTGTGAGTGCTCTGGGAGGAGCAGTTGTGAGGTGTTAGTTCCTGTCTGGCTGGGCTGCAGTGTGCTGCTGGTGTCAGGGGAGGCGTTTCACAGCTGTGAATAACTTGTAAATGAAAAGCAAAGGAAAGGAGGCAAAATGGCTTAATATGGCTTAATCCACACTACCGGTTCTGCATGGTCACTTGCTAGTTGTTAGCTAAAAGGACATAAAAGCAACATTACCATTGCAGCGGTATTTCAGGTTGGACCAAATAATGTTTTCCTGAGAGAAGCAGAAAACTCCAAGCCGTCCTCCTCGCATCGTGGTGTCTATAGTTACACCAGAGTCTGCCACTAGGTCAGAGCCTTCATAAAATCTTGCCCTTAATGAAAGCAAACAGAAGCTCTGTTAGGTCTTTTCCAAGGCTGCAGCATTCATAAAAGTAATTTCCTTACCCATGGTGACTCTAGCCTTGGATGTGCTATCCTCCCACCTAGCCTAGGGGAGAAAAAGTAGTGAAGTTCCTCTGCAGGCTGGGAACTGGAGCAATGCTGCACGCTGGCAAGAGCTGGGCAGGGAGGGTGTTTTGGTGGTGGCTGATTTTTTACACATCCTACAAAAGCCCTGGGATGGTTTTTTTTTCCTGTAGTCAGCCAGGTTGGGAGCTTTAATTCGAAAATTTCCACAGTTGATAGTTATCATCAGAGAAAAGGAGAAGCAGATTAGATTGGCTAATCTAATTGTCTCACACAGTTTGAAGCTAAACTTTTTTTTTAAAAAAAAACAGGCAAAGTTTCAAACAAACCACTTGGAATCTTAAAATTGTGAGATTTCTCTAAAAATGTGAATATGAGTAATTCCAGGAACAGTTTTGATGATCTTCCTGTTAGAAAACCCATTGGCAAATTCCCAAATAGCTCTGGGAACAGCTGCGCCCTGCCAGCTCTCCAGTGCATCCCCTGTACTGACGCCTTGAGCAGGACCACGCTGGAGCCATCGGAGCTGTTGCAGCATGAAGTCCTCAGCCTCTGGCGTACTGGGTAAACCACTTAGAGGAGGAGGAGCCTGGAGGGCCCCGTTTTGGATGAGGACGCTGCTAGTGTGACATGCAAGAAAATAGCAAGCGGTGAAGGGAAAGAAAGTTCTCGTGTCTTTTCATAAAATAAGAAAAAAACAAAAAAAACAACCACAATTCCTGTTATGTTCCTGAGTTTATTTCCTGATTTGCTAAGGCAGTTCAAAAGTATCTGTACAATGAATAGAACTTGTTATCCTTCAAATTGCCGTGGGAGACGCTGGCTCCAGTGACTTTTTCCTAGGCTTCCTTGAAGCCTCAGAAAACCTTTGCTAGACACATTATGGTCCGTGGCATCGAGCCACACAACAAGATGTGGACAGAGAGCTGGCAGAGGTTCGCTTTAGGCCTGCCTGCCTTTTGTTTTTGAAGGCTCTTGTGACAGTGACTTTGCCACTTTTCCCAGATGAAGGGGACATTAATTAGGCTGGCTAGAGAGATTGCAACCACAGAGAGATGTTTGCTTGTGAAGCAGCTTCACAAACAGACTGGTATAAAGAAAAGTTGCCACCAAAAATCTGTTCACTACTGCCCTGTGGCTGGGACACAATAACTGACAGTATAAATGTTCTTAACCCATTTTAGCATAAAGCCAAACACGCTCACTCCAATTACCACCGAAGACGATGCTCTGCACCAGAAAAGTGGAATAATTACACCATCAAGTTACTGCATCTTAGCTGCAGAGTGGTTATTTTTTTTTTAAGAACACCTGACCTGTATTTCTGTTCTGTTTTAAGGTTGCAAAACCTGAGCTGATGATGCCAGAGCAGTTTATTTTTTGCATTTTAACATGAACCTTGACCTACAAGTACAATTCCTGCTCATCTGGATGTTGCAGAGTAAAACATTTCCTCCTGAATGGTGAATTTTTTTAAAAATAACTTTTTTTTCTTTCCAAACGATGAAATAAGAATAGATAATATGCTCTACGTAGCTTTGACAAACTTTCTGAATATATGCTATGTAATCTCAAATCTACCACATCAGGATAATTACTGATCTTACTTAGGATGACAGCCTTTAAGTTGACAACTTTGATTAATTCTGTTATCCCAGAATATGTAAATGAACTATCACAATTCCAACAAAAGTATTCTAAAAGATCAAAATAAATAAATTTTGAAATGCATTGTCTTTCAGATTACTGGCCCGTAGTAGCCTGGAAAACAATTAAAGCCAGAAAAGGGCTTATTAGAGTCGGGCATAGTTACAACAGCCAGATGGTAGAAAACTTCAGTTACAAACAAGCTCAGCTTGGAATTATCTTTCCCAGGAAAAGAAGCGCAGGATGAATTTCACAAGTCTAACCTTAACAAGGCTGCATCAGTGCAAAGCCCAGACATACTATAAATTCTCAGATTATCATCTGAATTAAGCGTTGAGAAGCAACAGTTTAGGCAGACATGCATCTCTACTCACCTTATCTATCCTTTCCTCTCTTACCTGATATAACCAATCTGGGGTCTGTGCTGCAAGAACCAGCGGTAGGAGACTTTGTCTTTCCACCCTACATTTCTGGGGTCCTTCCAGAGCAGCCTGACCTGATCACTGGTGTCCCCCGTGTGCCAGAGGGAGTTGCGGAGGTGCTCGCCAGGGCCTGTCTTGGATTTCACAGCCTGCAGAAATACAATTTTCCAATGCTGATCACAGAGAAACGTCGCTTTAAGGACCTCTAAGTTTTTTTTGTAGCAGGGAGCAGGTCTGCAGCAGTACCCTCCCTCCTGCTCACAAGCCTCTAACTTCTCTTGTGTAATGGCAGGTGCTCTTGCATGGAAGAGCAACTGAGTACCAGGCCCAAGGAGAAGGAGACAATTTCACCAGTTACAGCCAGAGCACAATGAGAGCAGGGCCTACATGCTCCAGCTGATGAGCAGGGGCAAGACTGGAGATGAAGTTCCTTTAAAAATGGTGCTATTACAGCAGCTGCCTGATCTCGCAGTTTTGACGCTGGGAGAGAACAGCAGTCGGGCAGCATGCCCAAGACGCAGGGCGATGGCTTGGCCAGTGCATGGCATGACAGCTTAGCCCATCGCGGCCAGATGGCAGAGTGGCATGGCCAACACATGGCAGGATGGCACAGACAGGCACCACTGTGTCCCCAGCTAGAATCCATGACCAGTACCTTTAGCTGAATGCCAGGCTCTGCAACAGCTCTGAAGGGAGTTGCTTGCCAGTACGTCTGTTCAGTCTGCTTCCACATTACCACATAAAAGCTAGAGCTGTCTTGATAACCAAAAATAAAGCCAGCGTAGTCGTCATCTGTCACCGTGTTCACGTGGAAAGTGCCCTCAAAGTCAACACCGTTAAAAGCTGTGTAACCTGAGGATACATGCAGGTTAAAAACGCATTCACATGCTGCAAGTTTTCTGCTGTGAAACTTGAATCTCAGAAGAGGGTACATACCAACAGCAAGGCCAGGATCGCTGTTCATAGTCTGCACAATTTCCATGCCCTGCAAGAGTAAATTCACGGTGGTTAGCACGGGTCACGAGGTGGGCTGGCTAAGCCTGCCAGCCTCTTCTGTCCTCCACCTAGCACCCCCTCGATCCATTGTCTCTGCTTGCTCACAACGTGTCTGTAACACTTGCAGCTCAGAATGAAAAACTACAATCAAATACTAATGTTTCAGCTGCTTGTGTGCCCCAAGTCAGGAAGATTTTTCTTTCCCCATTGCAGAATTGGACACATTAGTACTCTGATACTTTCTTTCCCTACCCCAATCTTCTCCTGGAAGTCACTAAACCTGGCTAGAATCGGAGATGGGACTGGGGCAGGGGACAGAAAGGGAAGGAGGGAGGGAGGGAGAGAGAGGGCTGGCATGAGGAAGAGAGCTTTTCCTAGGCTTAGCTCATACAGCTTGATCATGGAGTTAGGAATCACACTGACTGCCAGGACCGGGTTAAGGAAGGTGTACACATCTCAGCTGGCTCAGTAGAGACTTTGGCATGGAAATACATTGCACGTACCTTGTGACTCAGAACACATCAGCCTCCTGAAGGCTAAAATTTTTGTCAGTGTAAATAACTGTTATTGGGCTCCATCTAGGAGTAAATGCTCTGTCATACAGCAGGTCAGACTTCCAAATTCTGGGAAGGACTAATGAAACTGTTTACTATAGAAATATTTCAATAGGGTGACACAAAAGTCTCCTGTTTGTCTTCCTGGCAGGAATGAAATCCACCCAGAACAAGCTGATCAGTCTGTAGTTATTTCAGATTATTAGGAGCATCAAGCTTCAAGCTATCATATGCTAAAAGAAAGTTCCTTCATTAGAACTCCTGTAAAAAAAGTCAACCAACCAACAGCTTCTACTTTTCACTTGTTTGCCAGAGGTCCAGCAGTTACAATTTACTGTGGTTTTCAAATGGTCTTTCTCACACAGGTAAGACAGACCAGATGTATTTTTACCTGGTTCAGAACCACCCAGTTGGGATCAATCTGTGCGTCCCCCTCTGGGTCCAGCACCACTGTCTGATAGGCCCTGAAGTCTGTCAAGGTGATCTCTGCGTTCTCAGGGCACACATCGATCTGATCAATCACTGTATCCTGGTCAAAATCAGACTCGCAGATATCTCCAACTCCATCACCTGAATGCATCAGAGAAGTGAAAGCAGATTTACGGTGCAGCAAGTAGCCACATCTGGCCAGGCCACTGGATCAGGGTGCCCAAGAAGCAGGTGGAGTCTCAGTCTTGATGGCTGCTGTGCACAGGGAGGGGACCTGAGGACCTCCTCAGGGGCCCCTCCTGGGATGAGCGTAAGCACCCATGGTGACAGTCGGATCCTAGTGCACACGTGCCTGGGGAAAGATGTAGTGCCTACACACCAAAATGGCTCCTGAACACCCATCTTACCATTATCATCTTCCTGCCCTGGGTTGGGGACCAGTCTGCAGTTGTCAGGGCCTGGGGGCAAGAGGTCAGGAATGCCATCGTTATCATCATCCTCGTCACACTCGTCACCCAACCCGTCCTTATCTGTGTCCAGCTGGGAGCTGTTGATAATGGTAGGGCAGTTGTCTGTGCTGTCCTGGTGCCCATCGCCATCGCTGCAAACACAGAGACAAAAAGAAATGGCACGCAGGCATCAGCTCCTGCCTCTCATGTGGGATGGCATGGGTACCTGAGTGGGAAATGCACTGGAGACACCTCCAGAGGTGGGAACAGACCAGTGGACCACCATGACCTAGTGTCACTCAGATGGATGGACAGCAAGGAGACAGGGAACAAACAGAGACTGTATGATAAGGTAGCAGAAAGATGAAGACTAAGCCTGGAGCTATAAAAATACTCAGATAAGGAAAAGAAAAAGAAGCCTTACATGGAGTGGGAAAAGACACCAGAAGCCAAGATTGCAAATAACATCCACTCCTAAAGGATATGTAAGGCACATGCCACAAGTGCAGTGTTACCAATCAAAAGGCACCCAGGAGACAGCAAGAGCTCAACAGCTGGTGTGCCTTGTCACACACGTTGTCCACAAATTTCTTGGTGCTCATGAACGTGCAGGCGTGAGTGTGAGTGAAAATTTATGGGAGACTCTGCATGAGCACTTGAAATCAGATTTATTTAAGAAACAAGCCCCACTTTCACCCTCCTGCAAAGCACTGGTGTTGTTACACTACAGTCCCGCAGGGGAGCCACACAGTAAGGAAGAGGAGAAAGTCTGTAGCTCCCAAGCAACCATCCAGTCCATGGCTGCATCAGCGGTTACAGCAAAGAGTCACCAGGAATGGGGACATGGACCGCAGAAAAGGGTTTGCGAAGTTATGCGTGGCTGCCTTGTTTCTCCATGCCAAGCATTAAGTCCATCTGTGCAAAAAAGTGGCCTGCAGTCAGACGTGTTTTGTACACACACCGTAAAGAAAATGCTTTCTGGTGATAAGCAAGCGTGTTTCCCCTCAGCAGCCTTCTGCCTAGCACAGGCAAAGCAGAAGTGACGTGCAGCCAAATTACAGCAGTGCTGCACCTCATAGCTACGCATATTCCCACCTACCTCTCTGTGCTTAAGAAAAGTGCTTTCATTTTAGGTCAGAGCAACTAATGTCTGCACATTCTTGAGATTAAATGCAATGAGGACCACACATATGTATCTACTGCAAGGTTAACCCCAGGCAGAACTACAGCACTTCTACCAGGCAATGCTTCATACACATTAGTTAGGTTTGAGGGGGGAAAAAAAAAAAAAAAAAAAAGAAGTTTTTTAAAAAAAAAAAAAACAGGAAAAAAAACAAAGCCATATCTACTTAAAACAGCTTCCAGTGTGGGGCCTTGGCAGCTACTGGCCTAAGTCTGGGAATGCTTCCTGCAGAGGTGAGGATGTGGGCTCCGCACACTTATCATCCCAGACAGTAGCAACGGGCCTGGGGTGAGACCTTGCAGCCATCTGTGGCTGGTAAAATGATGTGCCAGCACAGGATTTATCACTTCCCTTTCCTTATGCAGAAGCTGCTTCCAATCAGGCGCTAGCAGTTTGTCGTGGGACATGCTCCCCTGAATGCTCAGGGCATGTAAAAGCCATAGAGGAACTGTGCACCTTGCCACTCTTGCTGAGCTAAAGCAAGTATCTGCAAATGTTTTACACTTGATAATAAACTTCTGTTCCTGAAACACCAGTTCTTACAGAAAAACATACATCCCCTAACTGTGACATTTCAGCTAAAGAAAAAAAAGAAAGAAAAGAGGAATGAAAAATGAAGAAACGAAAAAAGATGTTACCTCACTAGGAAGCTCTGAGCAGTGCTCTGGGTTTTAGAGCCAGAGAACTGCTCTGATGTCACTTCCACAGGAATTCCCAGGAAGCCTGTGTGAACACGGGGCTAAGGGTGAAGGGCTCTGTAACAGTACTGCTACAGGGAAGTGAACCAAAAAGGCTGATAAATCATAACATTGTTTTTCAAATAACGTCTCTTTGAGGAGGTACTGGAATTAAAGCCCGGCTAGTCTGAGGCACTGCAGCTCTCCAGGAATCCGCAGGACGCTTCGGTTCAAAACTAGCTTCTTCCACTTCCCTGCTGCTGTTAAAAGCCACAACACAGCATACCTGTCCTGATTGGTGTCGCAGGAATCTCCAACCAGGTCATTGTCAACATCCGACTGCAAAAGGAAACAGAAAGTTCCAGTATCGGCTGCTGGGACCATCTATTAAAATGGCAGTATTAAACCAAAACACAACCAAATCAAATACAATTAAAATAAAAGCATAGAAAAACATTTGTTTTACAAAATGTATTTGCTCATTTCCATCCTCCATCTAACCAAAAAGTCAGTTTTATTACAGAAAAAATAACTTGAGACAATGAATAATCAAAGGTGAAATTTGATTTCAGCAGTTCAAGCAAGATGAGTAGTTCAAGCAAGATTCCTCTGCTACTGGAAATAAGTACTCCTCATTTCTAACCAAGGCTGATTTCTTAAGCAGCTTTAAAAATCTACCATGTTTCTCTTAAGTTTCCAGCATTTTTTTTAGTCCCACTGACTTCTCACCTAGGAGCAGTGAAATTTTTGCTAAATAAGGACACCACGATTTTGTCCTAATCAAAGAAATATCAAGTGTAACTGAATCATACCCCTGTGTGAAGTCTGGCATTGGAATCCGTGCGACTGGAGCATGGCCACATTTCAGAGCATGACAGTAGAAGATACCAGCAGGCCAGAGTTGCTAACAACATCCCAAGTTATGAGAACGTACCTGATGGCACCCCTTTCCCATGTCAGGACAGTTTGAAGCTCCATAAAACTTTCCTGAATACCTACTGTTAAAAGATAAACACTGTGGCTACATGGGCTGCCTTGTTCTTTTGCATCTTTTTGGACCTCAGTAGTCCCTCTCCGTAAATGAGGATACTTTTTCCTTCTGTCTGCTAACCTGGTTTGGGTTGCTAATTGTAGGACAGCTGTCACAGGCATCACCAACGCCATCATTATCCTTGTCCTCCTGGTCTTGGTTGGGGATCCTCTGACAATTATCCAAAAGGTTCTTAATACCTAGTGAAATGTGGATTGGACGTTAGTTAAGAACAATTCCCATATTTGTTACTGGACAACACAAACATCAAGAACAGTAAAGACACTATTCCTTTTCAGCAACTACTTAATCTTGCAGTGACATTATAAGCCTGCACAGCAAATATTCCTTATGTGTGCATGAATTCATTTAATACAAGTCAGAAATATCTTGCTAAAGAACAGCTTTCAACCCCATCGCACACGCTTCATTAATTACAGACAATTCATTCTATCTTGTTACAGGATGGGATGTGTATCTTTGTTATTACATTTGAAGGGCTGTGATTTTTTTACTTCTTCCCAGCCTCCTACAGCAATGAAAATAACACATTGTGTAGCTCTTGGGCACCTGGGACAGGCAGCAGCTGCGTACTCTGGACATGTTTGCACCTTTAAGGCATTACCAAATGACCACCAGCCTTAACTTACACATGAAACATGGCTTGGTTTATCTGTTACAGTGTTCAACGCTTCCAATATAAAAGATACATATTAATCTAAATTAAAAGGATTCCAAACACAAGCTTCATGAAGAAAGTCCAGCAGCCAGTGACAGGAAATCTCCTGATACACGGCACATTCTGGTTAAGTTTCAAGAACATCGGAGAAGCTGGAAGTGAAGAAGTACCAACCATCTCCATCCATGTCATCATCACAAGCATCTCCTTTCCCGTCACCATCTGTGTCCCTCTGGTCATTATTCAGGATATTGCGGCAGTTGTCACAAGCATCTCCAAAGATATCTTGGTCGACGTTTCTCTGGTTAACATTGGGAGCCAAGACACAGTTATCCTGCAAGAGACACATATCCAGATGAGACATGAACGAGGCCACAAATCATTAATTTCTACTTTAGTGGATTTATATAACTCTTGTATTTTTTTTTCTACTTTCACAAAAAATTATTACCACGAGGAGTCTGACATTTTAGGTGAATATTAACTCTGTATCAGATTTCACTGGCTCCCTCAAAGCTCTGCTTTGAGCCACACCGTGGGAACCCTAAACATAAACACACAGTATCACAAGGCTTTATTTATAACTTTAACTTCTGATTTTGGATGCATTCATGGTGAGTAACCTCTTTAGGTGCCCTGGCTTCCCTACATGGTCCTTCTCAAAAGCTGCAGTTCAGAGATCCGGACAGGGTTTGTAGATGTCCTCAGTAAAAGGCTGTTGCCCCTTCTGGTACAGACTCAAGCCAAAGCTGAAATACTTGGAAAAACAGGACTTTTTGATGCAAAAAGTACAAGTTTGGATTTTTGGCAGGTTTTTTTTGGGGTCAACCAAGCTGCTGTTGACTCTCTAAGACGGTCTGAATTTATTTTCTGATACGTTTTGCAGTATTGTACCCACATGGAAACCTCCTTCTCTTTGAGAACATGATTCAAAGCTTTTTCAAGTTACTGGCAAGACACTTATTAATTTATGCGGGTTTTGGATCCTTCATGGAATGTGATGTCAGGTCAACCTGCTCTTTAAAAAGAAGGACAGTAACACAAGTAATGTTCCCGAAGGCCATGCTGTGGGAGAGTGTGACAGAAGAACACAAGTTCTGTATATAAAAATCTCTAGAAATCAATGCTAAAACACAATAATGGAGCATACACCGGTGGGATTTAAGGGTGGGTGAGACAGTCTGGGTTTTTTATGTCTTTTAATAGCAAGCATTATATAAAAGAAAAAGACAGGATTTAGAGAGCTGCTGACAATAATGGGTATAGGATAAGTTCCATCAAATAGTAGTGAGTCAGATTTTGAAATCACTGCCTATTGCAGTAACATGAAACTCTTCTGTTTGCACAGACCTCTCCACTCTGATCTATACACAGCACCTGCTCATTGGGAATGCCATCTCCATCCGCATCCTCATCACAGGCATCTCCAATCCCATCACCATCAGCATCTTCTTGTCCAGAGTTTGGAACAAATCTGCAATTGTCCTAGACAAAAAACCAAGACTTGTCTGGTGTTCTATGGCTAAACTGGATGTCTTCGTAATTTAAATGACTTTATCTATTATTGTCTTAATTAATCAATTAATCAAATTAAATACAATCTATCTAGAGGAATTCAAAGACTTGAAAAAAGATTAATCCATCTAGTTATGTTTCTTCCACTCTTTTTCTTAAACCCTCATGCTCTGAATTATTATAGGATTAAGAAAGAATTTCTTACCTTTCTGCAGTTTTCAGCAGAGCATGAGAGTTCGTCGTTAGGGTAGCCGTCTATGTCAATATCTTTTCCACAAATATAACCATCACCAGCCCAGCCGATGCCACACTATCAATAAAACACCATGGTTGTACTACCAAAAGGTTAATGAGTCACTGTAGCAATATTGAATAGGGAAAATCCACATCAATCATGAAAACACTAACATATAGAAGGCACGGACTGACACTGAGGTACAATGAGGTACACTTCAGCATCTCTCAAAGTGGAAACAAAATCTTTGTTTCAGGCTGTCTATATCTAGGCACAGCTAGAAAGAGCTAAGACTTGATGTTAAATGGAATGTGTGCCTGCAACACCTAATGATTTCAGTGTGAGCCATAGATTTCTTTTAAACACTGATCGGGAATCAATTTCAGTTCCTCACCTGCTGATGGAGAAAAAGAAAAGAAGGGACCTAGGCAGAATATCCACCCAGCATCTCAGCAAGGAGCCCAGTGTTAGATGGGATGACTGTGTTTTGGTCAGTATCTCAAGAATACATCTGCAACTACAGGAGGTTTAAAGGCAAAACAAGGCTGACAGTTACCAAGACATCAGCAAAGCAAGTGCATCTGCACATAAGTTTCTCCTAGCCAATTAAATTTGTGCTGTTTCAAACCAATGCCTAATTTGTACTGTAACTGAAAATACATGCATAGAACTGCATGTCAAACTCTGGCCTCCCCTTAAAATGAGAGCTTGGCCAACACAAGTGTCTAGGCACCTTCCCATTACAGCATGGACTTAAAATATCCTAGATCCCTCTTCTTTGAAATAGATCTACTTAAAAATGCTACCAAAGCACATGCCAGCAAAAGCATGCACTGTATCCATATTTAGGGCACAGGATTAGTCTCTTGCTTCCCCTTGCAAGCTGGAAAAACTAAGTAATATACTTGACTTACAATGAAAGTTCATGTGCCACTTGGTGCTCCCCTGCTCCCACAGCTGACAAGTACAGCTGTGCCTAGAGTCTGTGGTCTCACTTGGAAAAATACCATCTCTATTAGCAGGTAAATACAGGCACGCTGGGTATGCAGAGAGGACCCCTACTCACTGCTATATAGCTTAGCCCAGGAGAGGAATTTGTCCTTGAGATGTCTTCTGTAAAGTAACACTTGACAGTCCTTTTTGAGGAAACTATGGAAAGTCTATAAAAGCCATTCCCAAAAGATCTAATTACACAGACACAGTAAATATGGTACATAAGTATGGCTGCCTTACAGACATGCTGCAAGAAGAAAACCATTGCAAGATAGACTCAGTTTGGTTATTTTTGTAGCTGGTCTGGGCCAGTGTGCCACAGTCTGGTTAAAACACCAAACTGTATAAAACGATCACAAAGACCTTCTCAGTTCCAGACTAAAAAAGGCTATTTTTCACTGTACAAATACATGAATTTATGAACTCACAATGCATGTCACCTCTCCTCTCTTCTCCTCAATACAGCGGGCGTGGACACTGCATGGATTGAGGGCTCGATTCCTGCAGCTCCTCTCAGCTTGGCATCCCCTGGCTTGGTCTCCTATATATCCTGGTTTGCACTGGCCGCAGCGGTAAGACCCCTGTAAGAACAAAAAGTTGCTAGCCAACCTTTTAACAGGACTTCTTTTTCCTTCAAAGCAAGCACGTGAGCAAGATTAATGTCACACTGCCTGTGCTCTGCAAGTGTTGTTTTTCGTCCATTGAGGCCTCTTGCACAGTGAACAAACCTTATTTTCTATATTAAAGTCCGGTTTGGCTCCCACAGTGCATGCTGGAAAACACACTCAACTCTCGCCTGTTTAGACCAGTCTTTTGTTAAGCCAGAGAAAATTCATGTAGCAGCAAAAGTTTCTTTCTGGTGCCTTGTCCCTGCCAGCATTACTCCGGGTTGCTTCCAGGTGGGCAAAACTTTGTGTAAAATTTTAAGCAGCACCTGTTTAATCAGATTGGATGCTCTTATTTCAGTGTAAAACAGACCCATCAGTTTATTTAAACTCAACTGGGCACAGCTTTTAATCAGAGAGAGACAAAAAAGTTCACCATGTCTTTGTCTTTTTTTTTTTTTTTTCAGCTTAAATGTTTTTAAGCCAATTTGAGCTAACTCTTGTTCTTCAGAGAAGAATTCAGGAGTTGAAGACACAGTCATCCTCATTTACACTGCAATAAGAACATCCACGTAGCGTTTTGCAGTGGCTTACCTAGAGGCATACACATATACTTTATATATGTGCTACTCTCTTGTGTAAACAAACCCAAAGGAGCTAAGCCAAGGAATCTCAGTGTGTGCTGGGACAATGACCATACGAGATATAAACAAATAAATGCTGATAAGAAGAGGTCCTCTTTAGGCATCTAATGTGGCTTTTGTATCTATCTCACATACTTGTAGATTTGTAACCCATGACATAAAAGTTAATTGAAAACAATCTTTTTCCTTACAGAGAATAATTATTTTTGACATGTCAAGGAACAGAAACAAGCAGATCTCTGACAAACTTGTACATCCATCCCTTTGTGGAACTGAGGCACTTCACATAACTTCAGTCTTCCCATACAAAACCCGCTGGAGGATCTGTCAGGATTGTCCCAGTCCACCATGACAGAGAGATAGATTTACTACCCAACTGGGCATTATTTTTGTCCTCTGTTCCTAGCTTCATTCCAGATTTTAACTCAGTATTGTCTGCATACTTTCAGGCTGAAGATGAAGATATACAGATGACTGAAGAGTAAAATAATCACAAGGCCATGCAAATGGTATGGACTATATAAAACATACCGGCCTGTGCACTTTCTCCTAATGGATCCCAGGATATTATCTTCTGGAGTCCGCTGAATTTGCTCAGTATATTCTGTCCTATATCAAGCCCTGCTATGCCTGAAAATAGCCTTTAAGGCAGCACCTCCAGACCAAACTGTTTCTAAATGGAGACAGGAGTAAAAAACCCACACTGCTGTGTTTTGACAGATGGCAGGCCACTTGTTTCCACTTGCAAACAGGGCTTGATGTTCCCCTGAAA
>WHYT01015477.1:0-82987 GCA_009806455.1 Tetrax tetrax | reverse complement strand
TTTTTTTTTTTTTTAAATTCCATGAAAGTCACAATTTTACCTCATCGATATCTGAGCAGGTAACTCCATTTCCTGTGAGCCCTTCAGGGCAGGGGCCACACTGAAATCCCTCCGCTGTCTCCACACACCTGACTCCCCTGAAGCAGGAATTAACTTCGCATTTGGGTTTACTGCGCCGAGGAAGCTGAGTTGGAAAATTCACAGTTCCCAAACCTTTAATGCAGAAAGAACAGTTTCAGCAATTGAAAGAAACATCCATCACAGCTTTCAGCTGGCAAGCACTCTGAAGAGATCCCCAAGACGCTGCGCAGCAGGGGCTTTGTGTTTCTGCACTGCTCTGCTACCAGCTGTGCTGTGGCTGAAGAGATTTCATGCTGGGAACACGAAGGGACACTTGCTGTGTCCCCAGACAGGGGAAATTAAGGCTATTTTGTTAGGTCCACGTGCTTCTCCTGGCTACACACAGGAACCCTCCTGCTAGGTTAGTCCCAGCACAGATCTGCTGCTGGCCAGGGGAGGAAACTCTGAAAGCCAGTGACCTCAGATGGCCCAAGGGACTCAAGTGTGATGGTACAAGGCATTTCTCTGGCTAAATCAGCAACACTACTACTTCCTCAGAAAAACAGTGCCATGGTTTTGTAAAAGCATATCAGACAGTCTACAAAGAAGGGAATAAAGAAGCAGCAGCTGACAGCCCACAAACACACAGCAGGACTTGCAAGTACACTGGCTTAGGTGCACAGTGCTTTTCCCCCCAGCCCTGGGGAACAGCAAGGTTTTCTGAGACTCTGGCAGGTGTTGAACATCAGTACTGATGCATGCGGGATTTAAAGACTTTTTCTTTGGCACTTACACATAAACGTTAACCTGGCCAGAGCTCAACTTGAGTTCTGATGAGACGGAAAGACTGGGAGAAGAAATCAACTAAACGGCCTGATGAGTTTAAGGCTTTCACCCCATCCAGTGAGGGAGTATTTTGGTTTTTATACAGAGCGCATGTGTCCTGATTGTCAGTTGTGTACAAGGGCCATGCAGTGGCATTTGGAGAAGCATTTATTTTTTCTAATTAGTGAAAAGATGGAGACCATCTTTTAGGTCTTGCTGCTATTAACCAGGGACTGCCTACTCAGAATCAGACAACTTTCAGGTGCACTGCATAGGATCTTTCTCAGACTGACAATACCAGCTAGAGTTGAAAATTATTCCCCCCTTGTTCTACTAAGATTGTTCATGAGACACCTGGCAGGCAACGTCTCCTTCCCCAGGAACATGTGGCACATGCTTTGTGGCAGAGTGAAAACTGACAGTACAGGGTGAGAGGTACTGCTTGGTTTAGTAGGGTTTTATTCCCGAACAGGTGATTGTCAGGTCTATAGAAATTGAAAGCTTTTTCTCTAATGAAAATCTATTTTAAATTTGTGTTCAATGCATCTAGAACTTTGGGCATGCTATTTTTTTTAAGTATTTCTTAGAAACCACATAAAGCTGATGCAATCGATACTAGTGTTAAAACTGTACATCTCATCTGGTTGCCTTTTACAGGCAATAACAGGAATACTTACCACATGCTTGGCACTCAGCTATGGTATTTCTCAGAAAAGTTGTTTCTTTGACCTTGGGGATACAGAAAATAAACATTATTTGGATACAGGCAGCTCTAGTATGCACCTGGCTGCCAGAAGAACAACTACCATTTTTCCACAAGATGCCACGCAAGCCATGCAACATGCAAGTCTGTCTTGAAATGAGATGCTATTTGAACCCAATAAAATTACGGACAATGATAATAGTCGTCCTTCAGTTCAGGCTTCCTCAACAGGACCTTTAAGAATAACATGTTCAGCTAAAGGCAGGTGCCACCAGCAATTCCAGTTCTGACACTCACCGGCAAGTGGAACAAACACAACTTCTCTTCTGTTAGAGATCTACCTCCAACAGTGGACTAAAACAGCTGCTCTAGCTCCTCTCCACTTAAGACACTAGAATAAGCAAGCCCCCTACGCTCCCACATTCAGTGATCCTCCACAGCAAGCACAGAGTACCAGGATCTATATGGCTACTTCTTCTCCACTATGTCGTGCTGCTGAGGCAACAAATTCTACACAGGACTTTACTGCTTACGTGAATATACTGTCTGGACATTATCAAAAGCAGCAAGCTCGGGATATTTCACACTGAAGCCTACCTGTTGTCTGAGAAGGTCTTTCACATCTGCCAGTATTTGGTTCATCTGCATCATCTGACCCATCAGCTGCCTATTAAAATCACCTGCAGGGAAACAGCAACAAAAGAGTGCACAATGCACATAACTCTCCATTATTTGCCATGGTAATTTCTGAGATACAAGATGGAAATACCATGAAGAGCCAAGGAGGGCATACATTACTGTTACTTAAACCCTGTAAGAATTCTTAGAGCAAACACATTATTTAGCTCAAATTTTTACAGAGTGAGTTGCATGAACTCAAGGCTTTTCTGGACCGAACTCTACTGTATACAACAGAAACAGGCAAAGCAGAAACCTCTCCACAGAGAAAAGCATTCTGTGATTTTTCTACCATTATTTGAGTGTCAAGGCTCTGCAGTGAGACCTAACAACACTGGCAACTAGTATTGCCAGTAACTAATGTTACTGGTTCCCCCCAGGCCTGAGACCAGCAACCTGAAGTGAAACCTTAGGATTTCAAGATTGGGATTTTGTGAGAACCTATTTGGGACAGGAGGGCAAGGCACGGGCATGGTGTATCTGTGCATACAATGGGAAGTCACCCTCCGTAAGTGTATTCCATGTCACCACAACAGATTCATGCACATTTTTCAAAAGAAAGTGACCCAGCTTTCTCAGCAAGCTCACCGTGCAGCTCTGACCATACATCAGGAGTGCCTGCTCTCACAAAACCAGCACTTTTAACACCTGCAACAGTCATTCAGATTTTCTTCCAAAAGGCAGCTCATCACACTCTACACATTTTATAGCTGTATTTGATTTTGGAGAATGCAGAGTTTGTATGGACTCACAGAATATCTAGTCAACATGCTACAAACTCACACCAAAGCCAGTTCTCAAAACCAAGTAACAAACCAGGGACCTCTAAGACAAGACCAAAAGTTACACTTGCAATGAACTATAAGGAAGGACCAGAACCAAACCAAGATATTCACATGAGACTCTTATCTGTTAAATTAAACATTAGCTTTGACCCAGAGACTGAGAAGAAGCAAAGAGCGTGTTTAGCACAGTAGCTCATAGTAGTTTCTGTTTGTAGCTAACTTGAGAGTTTGTAGCTCTCTCGAGCAGCTATTTGCTTACTTCTCTAAGACTGTGTGTCAAAACAAATTTCACAACTATACACTCTTTTACGTTCTAAGCAGGCAGGGTATTTTGATATTATGCCCAATGGCTTCAGGGAGGTTTATGTTCATGTGTTACTTTTATAAGCATTGAAAGCTTATATGAAAAATGCTTTTCTTAATGGTTACCTCATTGTTTTGTACTTCAAAGCATGCCTAACTGTTTCCAAACATTCTAGTGGGAATCATCCAACTCCTCACATACTAAGTTTTCTTCATTTGAGATCTTCTCATCAAAACACTGAGCAATTTTAAAGGCTTGGCAACCACCTGTTCCAGAACCTGCCTCTGTTCTAGTCTCAACCTTGTCTTATTTTCATTTGGGAGGAAGGCGGCAGGACTTAGTATCATGGATATTTCATAATCCCATAGTGGAACTTTGGATGCAGATTGGCAGGTCTGCTGTTGTTTTGTTTGGGTTTTTTTAAACAAAGAATGGTTTAGGCATCATTGATTGATATCTGCAAAACAATTCTCAAAATTTCAGATACTGTTTCTTGGCTAGCACCT
Source organism: Tetrax tetrax (assembly GCA_009806455.1). NCBI lineage: Eukaryota > Metazoa > Chordata > Aves > Otidiformes > Otididae > Tetrax > Tetrax tetrax. The sequence goes on along the minus strand of WHYT01015477.1, from coordinate 79,126 downwards.
GAATCAAAACCATATCTATTTTGTACAGTTAAGTCTTGCAGACTGTTAAACTTTAAGATGGACTAAACAGGTTATACTGCCATGAACCACATGTCCAGTTTGTAAATTTAGTCACCAGATCAGAAACAGATTACTTCCCATACTTGGGTTTTTCTTCTCCTCCAGTTAAAGCTACGTCCTATGGCATGCTCCACCTGCAGCAGAATGATGGGTGATCAGTGGTAAAAACTCAGAGAGGCCTTTCATGGAGCTGTGCTCCACAGTATATTGTGGCATAGCTTTTCCAAGGGGTAAGCAGGGTAAGGAAAAGGTACAGTCCAAAGCTATACAGTTATCTGGTCCCACCATGTAGTCTCTCTCATCCATACACCATCTTCTGAGGCAACTGAGGCAACTCCTCAGTTCAGGTAGTCCCTAGCTCTATACTCTGAGTCAGTTAACAACCTGATTAACAGAATGGCTTTCACAGCTATAATTAAATTCAGAGACAGATCTGAAGAATTACTGTCCTACAGGGAACGGAAGTCCCTTGGCACGCTTATTGTCTGTAAGCCTGGGGTCATGTCAGAGAGCTACCCTGTCTTTCTCTTCCCAGGACCTTGCATTATAGAACCATAGCACAGTCTGGGTTGGAATAGACCTTTAAAGATCATCTAGTCCAACCCCTTTGCCATGGCAAGGACATATTTAACTTTTAACACTTACAATGAGGAGGCATCCAAAAGCTCTGGGCAACATGTTCCTTGGATTTAGACGTACAGGTCCTTGGATTTAGAGTGGGCAGCCAGCTTCGCTGCACAGCTAGTTGGCCCAGGCAGGGCAAACATACAAACATTAGCTTGTGTAACTGCAGTCCACTGTGAAACACTCAGATACTTCTTCTAGCTCTCCTCGGAGCAATACTGGTTCAACCACCACACTTGACCCCATCTGACAAAGAGTCCTGAAGTGTCATTCAAAGAGATCATGGTTACTTGGCCAGAGATCCAGCCACGATTAAAGTATGCATGATGGCTGACAAGAGAACAGTTTCCTGACAGCCTGTAATCCTCCACCAAAGAAGCTGCACATACAAGTTGCAAGTGGAATTACAAAGAGGTAGGTCCAAAGTAAACAGAAGGAGGTGTCTCCTCAGACATGTAATGAATTTCTTGCAAGGACACATTCCTGATTATGCATTCAAAACTGACTGGACAGATTCATGGAAGGAAACATATGTTGAGTACAAAATACGAAAACTCCACCTCTGAGTTAAGAGCTCTGTATACCATGAGAGAGAACAGGAAAGTATCTGGGGAAAACCACACTATAACTCCACTCTCTGATACTCCTGGGTTTACATTGGCAAACTGTCTCCAACAGTAGCTAGGTTAAAAGAACCTTTGGTTGGTGCACCATAGCTATTATTCTTTATGCCATGTCAGGTTCAGGTACCCTACATGAACTAGATGACCTCTAAAGATCCCTTCTGACATGAAGGATTTTGTGATGATGATTAAATGCAACACACTAATGTCACCCACCAAACCCAGTGCATCTTGCACTGTATTTTCCCATCCACACAGGAAGATCTAAATAGAGACGTTCACCTCTGTCTGATCATCATATTCTCATCCACACTGCTGAGGTGTCTCAGCCTCACAGAATGAACATGGTGGAAATGCTGCTGCCAGAGCAGTGAGCAATGACCAGGCACACAGCCAAAGCCATGTAGAGTTATTCAGGTCCAAAGCTCTCCCAAGGATTTTCCAACTAATATGAAAACTCAAACTTTTACCAAGATACATAGGTCTCGCAGCCCTATATAGCTAAGCACTTGCATTCCAGCTTCTTCTGGCTGAAGGCAAAATTGTGGTTATCTGATATATTGCTCCTGCAAAAGAGCACCATGAATCATATATAGAGTGCAAGGCAGCTGAGTTAATATTGCTGTTGGAACATCTGCACCTTTTCCTTTAGTGGATTTGACTATGTAGACTTTGAGTATATTCATGTGAGGTGTTTTATTATTATTCATATGATACTAATTCCACCTAAAGGTTATAAGCAACTGAAGCAGAGGCAGCCAGGGAAGACAATACAGGTCTGCATTACCATTTGTATTACTCATTAATGAAAAAAAAGTTATAAATGGGAAAGCTGCAAGTCTGCAAAATGGAAACCTTGCTCAGAGCTGTGCGTTGTTCCAGGAGGAAACACTCAATCAACCCTTCCCTTCTACATGCAAATACTTGTTGATTCGGGGAAAAAGAGAGAGCTTTGACAATAAAACTGTATTTTTTACCAAGGTGTATATAGGTTAAGGAGCAAGAAAACAGAAGCATGTGCAACTGGGGATTTAGACAGGTAAAAGGTAAAACAGATTCTGTTGTCACTGCACACCACTGATGCCTACATATAAAATGCTCTTATATAAAATTTGTGTATCTTGTCTCTATTCTAGTGAAAAGAAGCAATCCTGCAGGATTGGTTTTGGCACGGCAGAGAGGAAAGGCTCTCAAGAGAAAGTGAACTTCTCACACTTCCTATTTCACCTGTTTCAAACCTTGAACTCACTTCTCCCCCACCTCCGCCCCATGTTGTCACATATTAACACACTGCACAGCGTGAACCCATTCTTTTCCCTCACACCTGCAGCAGAAAGGCAGATTGACAGGGATTAGGAAGGGGTACTGATGGAGCAGTCTGGCCGAAGTTTGCTGGGTCAAGAGGTTAGAGAGCATCCTCTCTCATCACAGGGGTTTGCACCCAGACCCTGTGGACCTGCAGGAATCCTAGTAGCCTCAGCTCCTTTCTGTCCTCCCTGTTCCCAGGTCAGGCTCCACAACGCTCCACGCAGGCAGAAAAGGAATTGGTTTTGGAGCAGATTTCCAGTCCAGCAGGCGACAAAAGCCTCAGCTAACTTGCAGCAGGACTAGTGGCATCCTGCTTTACCCATGGAGACCCACAGGCTCTGTAGCCGTAGCACCAACACACTCTGCAGTCTCCTGTTGTCCTTCTTCATGCCTTGTTCCTCCTCTCTCCAGTGATCAACAAAAGACAAATACTGGTCATGTGGATAAGTACATTGACACATCTTGCTACTCTATTAATCTACCTATTCCTATTTTCATAAAGCCTGTAGGAATGCATCATATTTAGGACTATTTCCTGTCTGCAATTGTCTGCAATTTGAAATGCTATTAAGCTGACACAAACAGATTATGATCACAAAAGTCAGTCTTCCAAATTAGGCTAAAAAGCCTCTTTTAATCATTACAGACTCCTCCTTCACTAGGACAACAACTCATTGCTTTATCACCAGCAGCAGTGGTTGCCTTCTTTCCAGACGGAGCTGTTTCTAAAACATTTACAGGAAATTATTATGGCTGCAATTCAGTCAAACAATTGTTATTATTTGTCTATAGAGCTTCGTCATGTTTTTAATATTAATCACATTAGCTTCTTTTCACTGGTATCCTAAGGAACAATTTTAACTTTTGGTTGCAGGCTTACCGGTGTACTGAGGAACAGGTTCAATTTGTTGAAGAAAACAATCCTGCAGGTTCCCCACTTGGGCAAGTGTTCCTCCAGTTACCAGCTTCAACTCATCTAGCGTATCCTGAACTCACAAGAAAAACAGAACTCACAATTCTGGTACAACAATGGAAAAAATGTGAAACATCAGACAAAGTAAATTAATTTTTCAGAGAGATTGTTCATTTCCTAAGCATACAGGGCTCCTACACAGTCCCCTTCAGGACCACCCATCACCATCTGAACTGTAATAAATCCCTAATCTTTGCCTTGCAGATTTTCACATAGCTATGGGTTTATTTTGAACTTTTTTTAGTATTCCAATTCATACGTTCTCACATACCAGGAAGTTCACATCTTTTTATATCTGTGGCATACAAGACTGATTTTTTGTTGCTGAACAAAAAAATCCGAAGCAGTCTTTTCCCCCTCTCAAACAGGCTTACATTCACGTCAGGAATATGGGCACCTTACTGGATCTTCATATGAACAGGCTCATTTTCAAGCCTGCAATGAAAAAAACCCATAGGGGCAACCTTGGGGACAAAATGCCTCTAATGTATATTTTGCACTAATGATGATGGATGATGCTTGTGGAAAATAGTGTTTACCTTGGACTACTGACAAAGAGATGACAGAAAGCTATGTCAGCCCCTGCTTGGCAGACATAGGAAGAAAAGCTATTGTAGTCAAACAGATGGGGGTCGGACGCTTGCACTGTGTCAGTCCTCCCCTTGTCTTTTTAGTCCAACTGGCTTATCATGAAGAGGAAAGCCACATACACAGCCAACGGTTGTTCATACTGAACACCTATAAGAAGCTGATGAAGAGCTGGCTTTACTGTACCAGCTAAATCCTTGCAAAAAATCCAGTCCAAGAAACACCTAGACTAAAGTGAGGGAGACAGCAATATTTTTTTTAACAAGCTAAAAATTGTGTTTACAATGAATAGCATAACTATTACTGGATTCAGTGAGGATAAGAGTTCACTTGTTCCATAAGGAACTTATGTTTACATTTATTTCACAAGTTAATACTGAAGTATCACCAAAGCACCATTGTACAGAGCTCGGCTACTGCAAGGTCTGAGGTCTGTATTCCACGGTCCAGAGGATTCCTGATGATCCCTCTAAGTGCTCAGTCTGTGACCAGTTTTCTGCCTCACCTGTGGCTTGCCCTGGAAAGTGCGCAACTCTACCGCCGCGGACCTCTGAGACAGTGCCGAAAATGCCTTTGGCAGGTCCTGAATGGCACCGACTTGCAGGCAGTCCAGATACAACTCTACTGTGCTCGATCCTTGCTGCAGGCCACTCAGCGACAAGATGACAGCATGGGGTTTCCCATCAGCCAGCTGGATGTTGCTAAAGACCACCGAATTCAGCCTCCCATCGCTCTTCAGATAGCGCAGCACCACTAGTACAAAATAAACAGAAGGACTATCAGAGGATAGTAGATAACCCAGGACTGATCAAGAAAGATCCTGTGGAAATCTGCAATTCCTCTGGTATTTTTCCACATGTCAGCTTTTGTAAATGCATCCCATATGCAGATATAAATGGCAATAATAAATGGGACACTGAGTCTTAGAGCAGGATTACCAGGACTCTTGCGTGAGTCCCCGTTTGTAAAGCACTGCTGCTGCACAGTGTTTTTCACTGCGTTGTCCCTGCCTCTCTAACTGGCGTAACCAATGCCACCTTACAGCATGTAATGTGCTAAAATACAGGCGGTAAAGGTAAAGGGTGTAGCAGACAGCCTGCAGTCAGCACTTCAGCAAGTACGTATCTGACAGACCTAGGAATACTCTGTAGCAGAAATGTACAACTAGAAAAATCAGTTCCAGCGATGCATATTGCACTCAGTGAGGCCATCTGACAGTGCATCCAAATGCACTACTAAAGAAACCAAAGGGAGCATGGTTCCAGGCCAGTAACCTGCATTTCTGTAACAAACAGCAAGTAAAAACAAAATGTAATGCAAAAAAAAAGATATATTTCACCCCTAAAGATGACTAAGCCTCCTCTCAATTCTTTATTAAGGCATTAGTGCATGACCTACTTGATAATTCACATAACAAATTCTCATTTTATGAAGTAAAATGCACCATCAGACAAACAAAAACTCTTGCATGCTGCATAATGTTGAAAAAATGTCTCTTTCCTCAGGAAATTGGATCAGTAAGCTAGGATCTGCAAGCTAAATCTCTTAGACCAGCTAGCTAGATCTCTCCACAAAATCTCTCCCTGGCTCTCTGAACGCACATCTGCAGAAGCAATGAGCTGAGTGAATCTAGACAGTGTATAACTACAGTATTGGACAAACCTTGCTTCAAAGATCCCACTGATCGCTAGCCTGCATGTTCCTTATTTCCTCAAGATAACAGTTATGTGCACTGAGGAGTCAAGCTGCACAGATACCAGGCACCTAAACAGTTAAGTGTTACTCTGACCTTCAAGCAATACCTGCATTAACATGAGGTCAACTAAAAATTGTGAATATAGTGGAGGGAAAAAAATCATATTAGCTTCAGAGCTAATAACACCTACTGAACTCATCCCATTTCTATTCATTTAACAAATTATCTTCCCATCTCTCCACTACTTGTGTACTCTCTTCGATGCTGTAGTGCCTCTGTTTGTTGGTGACCTTCTGAGTTACTGGGTGCAGGTTCCCTATTATTTTCCTAATTGTTCAGTTTAACTACTAAAATAATCCAGATTTATACCAACATGAATGGGGCAGGGTATGTCTCCATCTTTTAAAGTCTACACCAGCGCTGAAGTCTCAGCAGCTGCGATCAATATCAGGAATGTTTTCACTGCTGTCTATGTCAAAACACTGCCAGAGCTGAGATTTCCGCAAAGGTGCATGAGGTCATCAGTAATTGCTAAAAGGTAGGATTTCTTGGCAAATTCAAAGATCTGGCAAGATGGAGCACGTTGCAGGCATTTTACTTATCTGAATATTATGCACGCCTGGTCATATGAAAGCAAGGTCTTTGGACATGTGCCCTGCATTCAGAGTGAGCAAACACAGCAGTAAGCTACAGAAAGAAAGAGGAGATGGTGGCAGGGCCCAGAACGGACTCTGCCAGAATAGTTTCAGGACAAGGAGCAGTCTGGCTTGGAATGAGGACCAAGTATTCCTTCCTCAGACAAAGCCAAATATCCAACCAGTAAACTAGAGTAGGCTTTTGAAGGGAGATTTCGCTGGACTACAGCCTCCACCTCTGTAAGATTTAACTCATCCAAGACCCCGTGTTACACGTTTGCTGCTAGGATATTCTGCATTGACATTCATGAGATTAAGTGGCTCACCTGTACTGTTCAAGAAACAGATTTTCAATGAAACCACTAATCCTGCCAGTAAACAGGAACCACTTCACAGAATTGTTAGTTTGCATCACTTTTATGCACTTACTGCTGTTTGTTCCGTAAAGGAATCATGCAAAAAGGATAAGAAACCCACAGATACCATTTGCCTCTGACAAGTATATTGGTCTGACCAAAACAAGCTGATCAGTTGTCCAGTAATTCAGATCTGTGCCTTAAAAACACAGATCTGAAAAAAAAACTTTTTATTTTTTTTTAGGCATTACGACCATTTTACTATCAGGTATACCACAACAAAACCAGAACACAAGCAAACCATTTGGAACACAGCTCTCAAATGTGGGACTTTAAAGGATAACTACGGCCTGCTTTGAGCCGCTTAGATCAGATTTGGGTGCATAAGTAGAAATACCATGCGCAGGAAGCACTATGCATATACACACCCTTCCAAGACCATAGATATTCAGAACTTGCATTTTACCAAGATGTCAATGTTGGCTCACCACTTAAGTGATGATCCCCAGTCTTCAGGGGATCACAAACAGCCCCCACACTCCATACTTTCAGCTCATGTGACGATCTTCTGGATGTGGTTTAACCTACTGTATGAAGTAACCATATGGGACACTTGACACCTCCAGAGAAATAACAAGTGAAAACACTGCCTACTATTCACACGCTGCCATATGCCTTAAACAAGGTGCACTAAAGTAATAAGGAGGCAAAGAGACCTCCATGGAACAGCCTTGCTGCGAAAAGCCTCCTTCTGTTTGACGAGCTCTTTACAACACGTAGGCTACAGATATCCCCCATCTACTTAACACTGGTCACCGACAGGACGAGTTTCTTCATGCTGCCTATCTGTAAGCCACCGTTCTGTTACAGACACTTCTCAAATACATCACTGACATACCAAGGACAAAAGCAAAAGAAGCCACGTAACCTTCCACCAGAAAACGTCAAAAGTGAAAGTGCATCAGTAACCATCAGGCAAACTAATGAGTTTGACATGTTCAATATTGAATGTATACAGACATATTTGTGCATATACATATGCATTCCTGTATATATGTATAACATTTACACACATAATTGTGTGTATGTGAGAGGAAGTATGTGTGACCTATCATTTATTTAGCAATTAGGACCTATATGACACTGATAAGGCTGTGTGACCACGTCTTACCCGCTCCCAACACAGACATAGCACAAGTTTTAACCAATGTTTTATCTAACTCATCTCCTGCATTTCCCAAGCAACAGGTGTGCTTTTCTTCAGCAAATAGAATGATTTTTCCATGTATAAACTGAAATTTCTCAATAGAGTTTCACAGTACATTGGACTCAGCTGCCAAATGACAACATTTGCAGCAGCAAATTATCATAGCAGTGGTGAAGTCAGTGGAGCAATGGTAATTTACATCATTCAACAATTTTTCACTGAACCTTAAAATGGCAACATATCCTAGATCTGGTCTAGAGAGTGATGAAAGCTCTCCAAAATCTGACAAAGTTCCTACTCTAACTCTTGATTAACTAATTTCAATAAATGGAGAACAAACACTTTAAGTCATCCAAAAGATCCCGCAAGTGCTAGGAATGCTTGTCTGGCACAGTCACATCTAACCTCCAGGGTCAGCAGAACAAGAACCTGCCTTTCATATGCATGAGGCAGCATGTGCGTGTGTCCCTCACATTCCTGAGTAATAAGAACCAGTGATTGTCCTCAGGGGAAAAAGAAAAAGAGAAGAAAAAAGAAAAATTAAAGAAAAAAAAAAATTGACTCCTTTCCCCACACTACATTTTTTTTTCCTCCTTTCTCATCATTGTTCAGAGCAAGCAGCAGGGCAGACTGGAGATACCAGCTGATAGTCAGGTCAGCTTCCCCTGGCCAGGAGAGAGTAGCATCCAGAGAGAGGAAAGAAAGAGAAGGGGAGTGAGAGGGGATGTAATCAACACTGTTATCTTGTCAGAGGGGGCTTAAGCAGTAACAGCATGCACCAGGAATGACACAAGCACAAAGGTTAATCACATAGTTTTCAACATCCATCTGTGACACTCCAGTAACTACGGATCCAACACTAGTTTTCCACTACATACTGCAAACAACTCACCCTTATTCATCCGTCCCATTACTGTAAACTCAAAATACTTGCTGTTGTCGGCTGACGAATACAGGCCAAATATGGTAGCCGTGCTCTTCGGCTGCAGTTTGAATGTGGACAGCAAGTATGCTTCATTCAGCGCAGGATCACCGAGTGCTTGTTGCAAGAAGGTCGTTACCTCTTTCTTGTTGGAATATGGAAGAAGATCAAGGACTGAAAAACACGTAAGTTTCAACAGCAATTTAAATATAATAATGAGTAAAGAAGAATGTAGTCTGAAGCCACCCATTGGAGATTGTACACTGGTCACTATTCCTTACAGACACCTTAAAATGAATACAAGCTGTCCTACCTAAAATAAATGACATGAAAACAAAAATTAAAAAGTTTTTGGCATTGGCAGCAACATCTTAAGCAACCTGATCTAATGAAAGCTGTACCTGCCCACAGCAGGGGGGTTGGAATAGATGATCTGTAAGAGTGCCTTCCAAGAGTGCCTTCCTTTTGATAGAATTCTATGATTGTATCAAAATATCATACAAGTTTTGTTGCAACTGATCATCTTTCAGCAACTTTTTCTTTAAGAAATAATTTTTGATAAGTCACTAATATTGAAATATCTAGTCTTCAAATTGAAGTACACAAATATTTTCAGGTAGATCTCCAAAATTCTTCTTTTCTACAGAGATGCACCTCAAAAGAAAGCTTTTTAACCTATTTCTGCTTTCATAAATTCACATTTCAATTACACTGAGGATCCAGCACCAAAATTTTCACAGAGATTTCCAGTGTACTTATCCGAAGAATCATGTTGATGGCATTTGCAATTAAAATGCTAAAAAGCCAGGTAAGCACTATGATGTTCATAACCTCCTTCTCACTTCAGTGACTTCCCAGAAGATCTGTTACATAAATAAGACTCATCTTTCCCTTCTGGCACAGATAACAAAGACAGACAGGCCTGATTGAAAAAAAAAAACAAAAACAAAACAAACAAAAAAAAACCACCAAGAAAAAACCCCGAACCCTGAAGGCATAGTGAAAGCTGTTTCAAATTTTTCTTCTAATTTTTGCACAACGCATCAGAGTCTAACATTATACTCATACGCATGTCAGCCACCCCCCTTATGGCACTGAAACAACAAAATGGGGTTTTCCTTAATGTCTCTAAATCCACAATGTCGCCAAACTCAATAAACTATTCCACTAGGTTTCTTGATATCCTCCTATTTCAACCGACTGCTGCTAAAGCACTGTATGTCTATTATAGCCTTGCAATGAAGTCTGATAAATGACTACACACAAGTGTTATTTAACTATAAGGGCATACTTAGCCATTGTACACCATTGCCACTCCACAGGCCTACCACAGCTGGGCTGTATTTTTCTCCCACAGCAGCACGACGCTGTAGAGCTGCCACCGGAGAAGAGCCCTAATACCAGGCAGACAGCAAAGGCACGTGACAGCACACTGCACCTTACCCTGACTCAAGCCCGTGGTTGTACCACTAAGTTCAGTTTCTCAGGCCAAAAACCGGTGGATCTTTACAGATTAACCTTTTCTACCCAGCATAACCTCAAAGCTGTTATCAAACTAAGGTGATGGGTCCATCCTATCGATTCAGTGTTTCTACATGTTACAAGCAAGGGGAAACTGAAGAGCGCTCAGAGGACAATCACATGGGCACAGACCTACCCACCGCCATGTGCGAAACCCTGTTTCCTTATATCATAGCCGGCGTTTGTGCTGCTTCCATTGATCACTCTGGAGCACCCATTCATCTAGACTCTAATGTCATTTCCAAGAAAAGAAAAATGAAGATATTTTTCCCTTCATCTCATGAAACCATTGAACTACAGATCATCACTTAAGTCTACACTTGTATTGGGTCCAAAGATCCCATGACTCTACTGAGAGTTTTCAGGACACAATAGAGAAAGAATCAGGACATTGATTTGCATGCAGTTGTAATACTGTTGTCAAACAACTATGAAACATGTATCTGAGACAGACCTGGTCAAAGGACTTCTCCTTCATTCATCCTACTGAAATCAGTGGCCCAGGCAGCAGAGGCAAAAGGCTGGGTATTTCATCACCATCAGCGCACACAAAGCAAAGGAACTGCCCAAGCAAGAGACTGAAATGCAACTTGCTACTCTGTACAACAGCATTTTACGGGTGGTAATCATTCATAAAATACAGCTGTGTCTTCTCAGCCAGAGCACCACGATACAGTATTTAAGTCTCTGAGAGCACAAAATACAGCTGTACTTTTTGTCTAGTCCTTCTAGATCTACTGACTGACTTTATATGAATTCCTGCAGGACTAATTAATGTCTGCTAGAGTCAAACACTTAAAAATACAGGAGAAATACTACGAAAGCAATGACTAAACACTAGCAAATGTTTGTCTAACCTTCAGAAAACATTTATTGACATTTTTAAAATCAGTATATTTAAATGAATGCTCAAGTTGGTTTGGCAGTTGCATTCTGTAAAGTACATCGCCTCAACCAGATCCCTTGGCACCATGTTATCAAACCCTTTCTTGGGATATCTTCACTGACCAGCATGCAAACACAGTACACGGATCCATCCTTTAGTGTGAATTACACACATACTAGCAAAGGTGACCAGCAGAAAAGCAATGGGCTTAAGAAAACTCATTTTACATCCTTAGTAGAGCTGGCTGAGAGAGACATCTCAGAGCCAATTGCTTGTTTGCAAGCAACAAGAAAAAAAGATCCACAAGGATTTCAGATTTCATTTTTAGAAGAATCTCATCTTTTTGTTCCTCTTCCTGGAAAAGCAGACTTGAAAACAAATGGATAGAAAAGGACTGCCAAAGCAGAAAGGCACAAGCCGCTGGTTTCTGTGCAGCGAGCGTAAGGACTCGGGCAAGCCTCCGGCATAAGCGTGCATACTCACTGGGCTACACCAAGCCCACTTATGAGACAGACTAGAAATTCTCTTCCTTGCCTGCTTTCTGTGTTTTTTGGAAGGGAGCTGCGCACCCTCCTATGAAAACGCTAACAAGGGATCAGCCACACCTCGGGACAATGGCAAACCACTCTTTGGAGTTCTGCCCAAAAACATAAAGGCTAGCTCTTCAGATGGGAGCTAAATGACATGAGAAGCCCTAGGAGGAGGAGGCACAGAGGAATTAAATTGGTGGCACAGGAGAGGACGGAACTCAAAATAAAAGACTCCTTCTCTCAATTCCATGTCACGCCAGCTTTTTGAGAGCCTCCAAGGTTCTTCTGCAGGCACAGGCAGCCATAAGAACCATAAACAAAAACAGTGCTCCACTGTTGTCTCTTTTCAAGATAATTAATGCTGGCTCAAATACTTTGCTTGAAACCCTAACTCCAGTGCAACTGATTTCTGACTGACTGCAAGCAGGTGAAAATCTCATGTTGAGAATGGCCACTGCCCTGACAAACTGGAAAATCTGCCTCTATTTTTTAAACCATAGCAATACCCTACTCTCAATATGACAATTTTCTGCAACATCTTCATATCAAGAAGGACTTTAATAAAAGCTTTGGGAAATGCAGCTAAATTAATCTGATTGGCTTTCTTTTAGATCTGCTTCACTTATCTTCGGAATAACTGAGCAAAATGACAAACACCATTTCATAAGACAACGGAGGGTGTTAAAAACACGCAGAGAGAACCAGGAGCAGCTTTAAGGCTCCTGGAGTGGCACCAAGTCACACTAACTCAGTTAGCTGAGCTGGTTCCAGTCACAAGCTGCTACTGGAGAGCAACACCACTCACTGTGCATGAGCCGCAATAAAGCGGCCCCTGAGTACCACCTGTGTAATACTGACAAAGTAACGCTGGATTTAGAAGGCACCCGTTTTCCTACACATTTTATGAAGTAACAGCTCAGCAATTCACTTCTCGAGAACTTCCAACTGAAAACGCGCTCCTCAAACGTCCAGCGCACCCGCTAACACCCCCACAAAACCAGACCGCTTTTTCCTGATTTCAGGGCGGTGGGGCGGCTGACGGAGCGCCTACACCGCGACCCCCGACGGGGCACAGCCCGTGGTGGGGGGGGGGCGGGGCACAACCCCCCTGCCCACCGCGGCACCGGCTCCCCTCGCACCTGCGCCAGCACAGGGCGACGCCCCAGCCCCCGCCAGCCCTTCCCGGCCAGCACAGGGCTCCCGGCGGAGGGGCCGAGATGCTGCAAATCCAGAGCCGTCTGGAACGACAGAGGGGAAACAAAAAGTTCGGCACGGCGAGAGAAGCACGGGCGGTGGGCTTACCTCGGGGGGCGGCGCGGCCCGGGCAGAGCTGCAGGGCGAGCGGCAAGAGCAGCAGGGCGGCGCCGCGCTCCCACCCCATGGCGGCCGCGGGCCGGGCTGGGCGGCGGAGGACGGCGCACCTCTCTGCTCCGGGACCCCGCCGTTTAACGGGGGCGGCCCCGGGCCCGGGGAGGGACGGCGGCAGGCGGCAGGCCATTGGCCGGGGCTTCCCCGGCCCCAAGGGCGGGGGGGGGCCGCGGCGGGGAATGGGGTGGACCAGAAGGGAGCGAATTGTCGGTGGGGGTGTTTGAGCCTGGGCAGAGCCGCGGGTCTTGCCGGGGTCCGCCAAAATCAACACCTGCCGAGGGACCGGCCGGAGTCTCTGCCCTTTGAGGAGCCCTGGAGGCCCAAAGGTGTTTGATGGCATCGAACTCGAAACGGATGGGGATGGATCTTGGCTGGAATTTAACATATCCACTTTTCCTAACTGAGGAGTGTCACCAAAAGGAGCTGTGCAGATAGCAGACTGGGGCAAACTGGGTTTCTAGAAGACTTGGACTGGCAAAGGGAGGACTATATCGTCTGTTCCTCCATTTCATTTAGAGAAAGAGAGCTCAAACTGACCAGACTGAGACTACTGAAATAGATTGCTTGTCTTAACAAACCCCCAAACCTGATGACTTAACCAGAGTCAGTTTTTGAAAAAAAAAAAAACAAAAAACCAAACAACCTTCTGCTTTCAGCTACAATAATTTTCAATATTGTGTGTGCCACCGGGATGTCATTATCCCATTGTTTCTCCTCTCCTCATTCTAGCCTTTGCCTTGCTGACGTTAAGAAAACACAGGAGAAAGGGAGCAAGGCCCTTTGGGGCTGAGCAGCTGTGCAAACAGTTTTCTCTGTGCTGATGTGAAACCACCCATCAGGAAGGCCACCCTGCCTCCTGCCTCCTGTGCTTTCTGCTCACAAAGGAAAGGGTGTCCCACGGGACCCCATCGCGTAGAAGAGCTGCAAGGCGCTTCTTCTGCTCAGGAGCTAAGAGCACATGGTCATCTTCCCAACCTGCTGCACAGCCCTCTTTGTCCTGTGCCTCTCTGTGTGCCTCAGCCCTGTTACTGAAATCCGAAATAAAACTCCTTAACAGCAATGAGAAGTTAAGAAGCAGGCACTTCTTTATTGCAGCGCTGGGCGCACGGGGGATCGCTCCACCTAGCGTGCGCGCCTGTCTGATTCAATGGCACCGTTATATACACATTTGATATGCATATTCAATAGATTTACGAGATATTGTCATGCATAAACATCAACATTCCGAGAAATCATTATAATACGCCTCCTCCCATTTACGCATGCTCAGTAATTTGAGTTGGGGGTCTTTTGGTGGTCTCGGGGGTCGTCGGGATGCCCCCTCCTCAAATATGTCAGTTGAACCCCTCCTTGAAATCTCTGTATATAGTTCTGAGAACAAGGTTGCCTTGCCCTTAAATCTTCTGGCTTGAAAGTAACAACTCAAGGCCCCAGCTGCACAACTGGTGCCTAACTACCCCCGACATACCGGACTAACTATCTAGGATAAGGGTTTGTTACCTTTCTAAGATAAGGGAGTTTTATGTTTCTTTTCTGGCTTGAAAGTGATGGTTCAAGGCCCCAGCTGCATAACTGGTGCCTATTCCTACCACTCTCCTAACTACCCCCGACATACCAAACTAATTAGGATAAGAATATTTCATATATAAAACTTAACCCTATAGTTCTATGGTTGGTAAGGATCACCCTACATTTACATTCCAAATTCACATTGATTCAGTATTTTCCCATTATCAGTCATTGATATTGTTATTGATTATAATTCTACTGATTAAAGTCCTCGATGCCCAGATTGAGATGAAAAGGGTGTGGGGTTTCCTAGCAGCGAGCTGGTATTCGTAACAGGTTTGCAACACTTCCCAAAATCCCAGAATAACATCTATGGTTTAACATGTTTCACAGTTAGTTTCAGTGTTTTGGGTTCTTTACAATCTGCCAGGACGTAGGAGCCTTCTTTATCCGGGTGTAATGGATACATGCGTTGGATTCAGCAATCTTGATGGCAGTGAAAGTAGTCAACAGTACTTGAAAGGGTCCCTTCCAACGTTCCCAAAGGGGTTCAGAGGTCCACGTTTTCACATAGACATAATCACCTGGTTGGAAGTCATGTACTGGATTCTCCAAGGACAGAGGTCTGTTCCAAACAACTGTACTCCAAAGTGCAGTTAAAGTTTTCCCTAAAGAAAGCAGATAATTATAGACATCTTGTTTCCCTTTTAAATGCATATCCAAATTTGGGTCTGGGGATTCATAAGGTTTTCCATATAGCAACTCATAGGGACTGACTAATGTTCCACTCTTTGGCTGGACCCGAATTTGTAACAGGGCCAACGGGAGCGCTTGGGGCCATTTTAAATTAGTTTCTTGACAAATTTTGCTAATTTGCCTTTTCAGTGTTTGATTCATCCGCTCCACCTTTTCACTAGACTGTGGTCTCCATGGTGTATGCAAATCCCAGGTAATTCCCAGAATTTTACTAACACCTTGGACCACCTCTGCAACAAAATGGGGACCTCTGTCAGAAGAGATTCCAATAGGTACTCCAAACCTTGGGATAATCTCTTGAAGCAACCATTTAATGACTTCCTTTGCCTGATTAGTGTGACAAGGAAAGGCTTCTGGCCATCCTGTAGAAGTATCAACCCCTACCAGAATGTACCGATACCCATTTTGTTGAGGCAATTCTGAAAAATCTATTTGCCAATACTCTCCTGGTTCCGTACCTGATTTCAACTTTCCCATTTGAACCTTTTTCTTTACTACTGGATTGTTTTGTAAGCATATCTCACATTTTGCAGTTGTAATATTAGCCATTCCCAACATCTTTAGTGACACTACTTGCTTCTTTAATAAGGCCACCAATGCTTCTGCCCCCCAATGACATTCCTTATGTTTTGTCTGTATTATTTCCCTCATCAGCAATGGCGGGATTATTACTTGGCCTGATGCAGTTACCCACCATCCTGCTAGATTTTTCTTAACATTTAATAATTTTCCTAATTTCTCATCCTCTTCTGAGTGTATAGGCCTTTCCCTTGGTAGAGCAATGGTTTAGGTGGGAATCACTGCCAGTTGCAAGACATTTCTTTTGGCTGCACTTTTAGCTGTCCTATCTGCTAGCCTGTTCCCTACAGCTTCTCTTGTACTCCCTGATTGATGTGCTTTACAGTGCATGATTGCTACTGCAGTCGGTTTCTGGACTGCTCGTAACAGATGCAAAATTTCTTCTTTATACTTAATGTCCAGTCCTTGTGAGGATAATAATCCTCTTTCTTTCCACAAAATTCCATGGACGTGTACCACACCAAATGCATACTTGGAATCAGTCCAAATATTCATTCTCTTTCCTTCGCTTAATTCCAAGGCTTTGGTTAAAGCTACCAGTTCTGCTCTCTGAACTGAGGTGGTGTTAGGTAAAGCATTTGCTTCTATAACAGATTTCTCAGTTGTTACCGCATATCCTGCGTAGCGAGTCCCGTTTTCAACAAAACTGCTACCATCCAGGTACAGCTCCCAGTCCAGGTTGTCCAGAGGTATGTCTTTCAGATCCTCCCGACTGGAGTATACGTGTTCGATGGTTGCTAAGCAGTCATGTTCCAGTTGCCCTTCTTCCTGTATTGAACTCAAAAAGACTGCAGGATTAATCAGGTTAGTGGTTTTCAATATTACATCATCTTGTTCCATCAAAACCACGTGATATTTCACCATTCTGTTCGGGGATAACCAATGACCCCCCTTTTGTTCCAACACTGATATCACCATGTGGGGTACGTATACCACCATTGTTCTTCCCAAAGTCAATTTACAAGCCTCCTGTATTAGCATCACAGTAGCTGCAACTGCTCTCAGACAAGCAGGCCAGCCTTTACTTACAAAGTCCAGTTGTTTGGAGAAGTATCCAACCAAGCGCTTCCAACTTCCCACCTTCTGAGTCAGTACTCCCAAGGCAATATGTTGTCTCTTGTGTACAAACAGTTGGAAGTCTTTGGTCAAATCCGGAAGTCCCAAGGCTGGTGCTGTCATCAAAGCTTGTTTTAAGCTTCGAAAGGCTCGTTGCTGGTCTGGACCCCATTTGAATGGTGGACCTTTAAGAGCTTCATATAAATGCTTAACCAACAGACCATAGTTCATTATCCACAGCCGACACCACCCAGTCATTCCTAAAAACGTTCTTAACTCGTGGGTATTCTTTGGTTCCGGGATACTGCAAATTGCTTCTTTACGATCTGTCCCCGATCGTCTCTGCCCTTGTGAAATTTCAAAACCCAGATATATTACAGTCTGTTTTGCTGTCTGGGCCTTAGTTCTGGAAACCTTATATCCACTTAGCCCCAAAAAGTTTAAAAGGTCAATAGTTACCTTTATACATGCTGGTCTCTCTTCCGTCACTATCAGTATGTTGTCTACATACTGTAGGAGCAGATGTGCAGGTTTAGGGCCATCTTGTTTCCACATTTCCAGTTCTTTTGCTAATTGGCTTCCAAAAATTGTTGGACTGTTCTTGAATCTTTGTGGTAATCTGGTCCATGTCAATTGTGTCCTTCGTCCTGTGTGAGGATTCTCCCACTCAAAAGCAAACAATTTTCGACTTTCCTCCTCCAGAGGTATGCAAAAGAAAGCATCTTTTAAATCAAGCACCGTAAACCACTGATAATTTTCTCCTAAAGCTGTTAGGAGTGTGTATGGGTTGGCTACTACAGGGTGTATGTCCTTCACTATCTGATTTACTGCTCTCAAATCCTGCACTAACCTGTATTCCCCAGATGGCTTTTTCCAAAATTCCATATTCCAGAAATTTATCAATTAATTTCTTGATTCCCAATCTAGCCTCAGGTTTAATTGGATATTGTTTTAATCTTACTGGCTTCACATTTTCCTCCAAGTCTACTTTTACAGGATGTGCTGCCTTAGATTTTCCAGGTATCTCTGTGTTCCAAACTATAGGTATAACAGCATCATCAACTTCTTGCAGCATCTCCTGAATGTTAACTTTCTACTATATCATCAATATTTCTCCTGTCTTTGATTCTTTGATTCTGATTTTTAAAAGAATTTCTCCTCCTTCAAAAACTATTTGTGCATTTAATTTAGGTAACAGATTTTGACCCAACAAGGGTATCAGACATTCTGGCACATACAAAAATTCATGTGTAATTGCCTTATTTCCAAATTTTAAATCTAGGGGTTGAAGGAATGGTCTATTTTCCTGTTTCCCCATCACTCCAATTATGGTTGCTGTTTTATCTCCTGATTTCCATTTACAAGTATTTAACAGAATATACTGCTCCTGTAGCCACTAAAAATTCAACTTTATCATTTCCCAGCTTAATTATACTCAGAGGTTCAGCTGGGTTCCCTCCCGATCCCCCTCATTCATTTAAAGTCATGTTTGCAACCCCTTGCTGATTTGTTTGCAGCCAAGGGCAATCCTTTTTCCAATGCCCATCCTCTCTGCAATACGCACACTGATTCATTCCTAGAGATGCATTAGGTTCCCGGTTACCAAAATTTCTAAAACCTCCTCTTCCTCGAACTTGTCCTCTCCCTCTTGTTGCACGCCCTTTCAGGACAGTTATTAGTCTACTATCTCTAATCCTTTCTTTCTTTTCTTTCCTTTGTTCTTCCTCCTTTTCCCTATTGTAGTAAACTTTCCATGCCATTTCCAGCATTTTAATCAAATTTCTTGAGTCCTCTCCCTCCAATTTTTGGAGCTTTCGCCTTATATCAGGTGCTGATTGTGCCATAAAAATTAAGGCTAGTAGCTGCTGTTCTGCCTCTGTTTCCAATTTTAAATCAGTATATTTCCTAGAGGCTTCTTTTAATCTTTCCAAAAATGCAGAGGGCGACTCATCTTTCTCCTGCTTTATCTCGTATAATTTAGTCCAATTCAAAGCTTTTGGCATTGCATGTTTTACTCCATACGATACCCATTTCTGATAACGAGTTAGCCTTTCCCGATGTACAGGATCATTCAGATCCCACTGAGGATCTCCCGAAGGAAAATTCTGCTCCAGTGTTCCAGAGAATGCTCCACCCACACCGCTCGCCTCTGCTTGTGCTTTTCCTACTTTTAAAACCATCTGTTTTTCCGTACTATCCAGTAAAGTATCCAATATGACTTGTAAATCATTCCAATCGGGATCCTGAGTTCTAATAATTGTTTCGACCACTCTTCCTACCTTTTCTGGATCCTCTCTGTAAACCCCTGCTACCTGTTTCCATGCCATTAGATCTGTGACAGAAAATGGTGTTTTAACATATACCAGCCCTTGTTTTAAGGGAGCCAGCATTTGAGTTTGCTGACAAGTTCGACTAGATACCGGAGTATGCACTACCACCTCTGACATTTCATCAGTATCCTCCCTTGTACCGTCCGGCTCTATTCCTCCCGACTCATTCTTTTCTCGTGAGGAGAGAGACGCCGCTCCCCCTCTCCCCCTTGCTGGGGGGGCTATATCCAATTCTAATTCCATTTCATCCTCTTTGGGCACTGTACACCGAGTGCACCTCCTTCCAATATCACAAGCCGAGCAACAACTCTTAGTTTTCTTAGTTTTCTCATTTTCTGAAGTTAATGACATCGCCAAATTATCTCGACTTATCAGTTTACACTCGTCCTGCCAATCTGTTCTTTGTCTTAAGTGAAAGAACAAATCCACATAGGGCACCTCACTCCATTTACCTTCTCTCCTACAGAACAACATTAACTGCAAGATAGTATTATAGCTTAAAGTCCCATTAGCTGGCCACTTCTCCTGATCTTCCAAAACATATAAAGGCCACCAGTGATTACAATACTCAATCATTTTACCCTTACGTAAATGTTCATGCAGCTCATTCCAATGTGCTAACAAACATCCTAACGGTGATGTTTTCGGTATCTTATTGTTAAGATTCCCCATACTACTGGTCTTACTCTTAAACAATTTAAACAATGGCATTATATCAAATAACAAGTGTAACAGTTACAACAGATATAGCATGTACAGCAGATATAGCAGATACAGCAGGTGTAGTAGGTACGATGGGTGTAGTAGGTGGGGGGGGGGTAAGAATAACAGGTATAGCAGGTATATATATCAAAGTATATAAAATATGTTAAATATCGTTTTCCAAAAACCAAATACCGTATTCCAAATACCAGTTACCGACTTCCAGGTCCAAGTATTCCAAATGCCAGATACCAGATAGTACAAATAACAATTGTCCACAGATGTCCAACCCAGCAATAGCTTTCGCTTATGACTTACGGGCAGAAGGCTAGGCTCCCAAACCAAACAGGTACCCTCTAAGCCCCAACCCTGTGAAGCTTTTGCCGCGCCTTACGGGCAGGCTATCCAAACCAAATTTCAGAAAAGAAGTGCCTTACCCTGATCCCAGGGGTCTTGCTTCGAGCTCTTCGGTCCGGGGATCGGAGGTTCTCCCCGAGAATCCCTCGGTGCGCGCTGGAGGTCCCACGATCCCTCGGATCCGTTGAGGTTCAGAAGCAGTGTCCCATCTGGGTCGCCAAAACTGTTACCGAAATCCGGAATAAAACTCCTTAACAGCAATGAGAAGTTAAGAAGCAGGCACTTCTTTATTGCAGCGCTGGGCGCACGGGGGATCGCTCCACCTAGCGTGCGCGCCTGTCTGATTCAATGGCACTGTTATATACACATTCGATATACATATTCAATAGATTTACGAGATATTGTCATGCATAAACATCAACATTCCGAGAAATCATTATAATACGCCTCCTCCCATTTACGCATGCTCAGTAATTTGAGTTGGGGGTCTTTTGGTGGTCTCGGGGGTCGTTGGGACGCCCCCTCCTCCAATTTGTCAGTTGAACCCCTCCCTGAAATCTCTGTATATAGTTCTGAGAACAAGGTCGCCTTGCCCTTAAATCTTCTGGCTTGAAAGTAACAACTCAAGGCCCCAGCTGCACAACTGGTGCCTAACTACCCCCGACATACCGGACTAACTATCTAGGATAAGGGTTTGTTACCTTTCTAAGATAAGGGAGTTTTATGTTTCTTTTCTGGCTTGAAAGTGATGGTTCAAGGCCCCAGCTGCATAACTGGTGCCTATTCCTACCACTCTCCTAACTACCCCCGACATACCAAACTAATTAGGATAAGAATATTTCATATATAAAACTTAACCCTATAGTTCTATGGTTGGTAAGGATCACCCTACATTTACATTCCAAATTCACATTGATTCAGTATTTTCCCATTATCAGTCATTGATATTGTTATTGATTATAATTCTACTGATTAAAGTCCTCGATGCCCAGATTGAGATGAAAAGGGTTGGGGTTTCCTAGCAGCGAGCTGGTATTCGTAACAGGTTTGCAACACTTTGGAGATTTTGCAACAGCCCTGCAGTCAAACCTCTGTTCTGTCAGAAGGAACCCAGGAACCCATGGCTGACCCCCTCACAGCTTGCTACCCAGCACGCAGTTTGAATAGCTGGAGCCGTCTGCTATTATTTACATCACGAAAAGAAGGCCAAGAATAGGAGGGAAATTTTATGTTAAGTGAGAACAGTAGTGTTGATTAATGTTCAGTCACATCAGGCTTGGCATATACAGCTAATGAGCACCGCAGAGAGCTGCCTTTGGGGGGCTCATTGTGTGTGAGGCAAGGCACAGCAGGCTGCAGGGCTGGGGCTGCGGCACAGAGCACTGGGCGGGGGGGGGCTCCTCTCCAACACAAGTGCAGTGGGATTTCAAAGACCTTCAGCTGGCCTATATTCACATGAGCCTTACTTGTGCCCCCCACATGGTATATACCTTGTAACACAGCCTGAATTTTAGCTTATTTGTGTAACAGTTGTAACAGTGTTGACCCACTCCTTGAGCTGCTTATCTCCTCCTTTGCTCATCACCAGGCTGGAGGATGCTCCCCCGTATCCAGTGTGTCCCAGCACAGTGCTGTTCCTTCTCCTCAACCCGCTGCTCTTCTGTATATGTATTCACACAAGAAGAAACGCCTCGGCTTCACTCCCACCATCCTTGCCCCTGTAGTGGAAGTAACACTGACGTGGTGGTGTCAGCAGGCTGGCGGAGAGCTGCACAGTGGAGTGAAGAAAAACAAGCAGCAGGTGCAGAGCGCTATGGAGCAGGGAGAAAGAGGGAGGCTGAAAGAGCGTAGAGCACGAGGCAAGAATATGGAACAAAAAAAAGGAAGAAGGAAGGACTTACAGTGCCACAAGTTCCATAGAAAGAAGTATCAGTGCTGAACTCATCCCCAACCTTAAGGAAGGAGATGGCAGAGATGCTGCAGGGGCTAATAGGTGCACCTACAGCAGCACTCATGCTGTTCTACTATCTATTAAGGCGAAGCCTTTCATCACCAAAGAGCATTCTTTGACAGCATAGGCTTAAACGCCTGACACAAAAACATCATGAAGGTCTGCAAAATCATCACAGTATTCAGTGACAGTAGCAGACAAAAAAAAGGGATAAAAGGATAGTAAAGTTTTGCTTTCATCTAAGGGAACGCCATCAATTATTTGCAACCATTTATTATGTAATTTATTTGAGTTTATTGAAACATACAAAATGTTTTATTGAAAAATTCCCTTCTCCATCAAGAATGCTTATTAAATAATTTTAACTTATAATTTTTCACTTCTGATTTAACTACAGAAGAGACTCTTCACAGATGCTGATCAGCTATATGGGAGGAGGATCCTGTTTGCAGCATTATATACTTGTTAATTATATAACTGTAAGGGCCATATTCTGCTCTTGCTCTATGTCTGCTTAATTCTTTGTGCTTATACACCAAGAATGCACATGGACACGCTGGGCAAACAGAGCATGCTGCACATTATGATACAATGGAAGGGAACCAGTTCACAATATATATAAACAGAAGTTTAAGTCCATTTTTAGATGAACTTAGACAGTACATATAAAGGTCACTGCAATTTTTCCAGTTTTCATTTTGAAGAGGAGATTTAGAAGAATTATGGATTTCGGCTTCAATTTCTATGCTGAGTTTTCTTATTGGAGTATGTTACAGACTGAAGGGGATTTTGTGCTCAAGCACAACCTTCTTTAAAGGATTTTCACAAAGTGTATAATGTTTATCTGCTGTCTGGAAGGGGCTATTTGACCTTCTAATCGTCATTTTCAGTAAAAACAAGGGAATTCTCTGAAGTAAAAACTCCAGCTTAACTGGCTGGAGGTTAATATCTTGGATAAGAATCAAAGTGTTATTATGGGACATGGTGTTTTCAAGAAACTTTCATAAAGCCAGTAACATTTTGTAAGGAAGTTTCTTACAGAAGTACATTACTGTAATTTTTTTATATAGGATCTGCAAGCAAACCTCAACCATTAAAATATTTGTCCTGCTTACTTTCCATAAATCAATAAAATTATAAAAATACAGAATACAGAGAAGCTGCCAACATTCTAGATTTTGCTTTACAGAAGTGTCTGTGACTTGTTCAAATTCCAAGTAATGAGGTAGGGGAAGTAGAAAGGAATCCATGCTGCTTAGTTCAGCTTTCATATTTTGCTCCTAATATGCATCAGGAGACTCACTGTTTTTACAGAATTATATGGATGATTAAAAATCAGAATTCATAGGCAATTAAGATATAGAAGTCATAATGCAAGTGAAATATCAGCTCTAAATCATGTCCTTCCATATTTATGTTGACACTTCTGAGTTTGATCCTGCTACATTTTCATAAAAAAAAAATTATAGAACATGAGGTTTCAAACATGGGTTTCAGAAGTTTTGCTTTTTCAGAAATAGAAACTGAAGCCCTACTTTTTCAAGTCAAGGCATATATCCATTCTCAATGCACCTATTTACTTTTAATTAACACTAATAGGAATTCCACTCAGGTAACCAAGAAGAAAATGTTCCTCAAGAGCTTCTGGGTGGGGGAGGGAGGAAGCAGATTGCCTAAGGCAATACAAAGGAAGTTTACTCTCCTATTTACCTCCTAAGCTTTCTTGCAGACTGTGTTAAGAAGATGGACTGACCTGGTTTCTGTAGGGAGGAAAAGAGGAGAAAGGTGTCCTTAAAAATATGTACCTTAAGTACCTCTTTACAGGGAGAAACGTAATGTAGCCATTAATGCTGTTGTTTTGTTTTGTTTTGTTTTTGCTACTGTTAACATTGTCAGTGGTGTGTTTTTCTGAAGAAAAATTGGATATGCATTTCTTCTCCTATGTTCCTCATAAACTGGAGCAGAATGATCTCAGATATATGTTGTAGATTTTTGTCAAGACACTTTCTGCAACAAATTTCAAACAGATCTGAGAGGGAGGGAGGAAGCACAGATGAAGCTTTGCCTTTGCTCTCTTCCAATGTTGATGCACAGAAGACGTGAATGAGGGTGGTCAGTGCGGGTTTTTTTAAGTCAGTGTGTGGTATTTTTTCCTTGGGTGGCAAGGATGGAAACATTTTACTCGACTTAGTATTTAGACCTGTTGTGGCATGTCTGCACGAATGCTGTAATGTAACAGCTGACAACTTGATGCATTTTAAAAGTCCACACTAAAAAACCCACACTGCACGGGTTATCATTATAACCTGGTCAAAACTGGTACCATATGCTCAGATTTCCTTATTTTTAAAGCTAAATTGCTGACAGCTGCTCTTCGCATTTGATTTGAAAGCCACAATTTTTGCTCCTGTGGAGAGTCACAACTTCGCGCGTAGGGACAAAGCCGGAGAGCTGGGGTTCAGCAGCGCGGCGGCCTCAGCCCCCGTGTTCACGAGTAAAACGACGGTGCCTCAGGGCGGGCACCGCTTCGGGCCCCCTTCCCCTCGGCGACGGCCTCAGCGGCCTCGCCCCCGGGCCCGGCGGCAGACGCCGGTGACCAGGGGCAGGACAGGACCGGACGCCCTAACGCCGGGACCCCCCGTCGCCTCCCGCCCACACCGCCGCCTTCTCCCTCCCCGAGGCGCCGGGGGTGCTCGGAAGCCGCCATGCGAGGGCAGCAGCGCGGCGCCTCCCGGGCCGGCGGACAAGATGGCGGCTCCTATGGAGCTGAGCTGCTGGGGAGGCGACTGGGGACTGCCGTCTCTGCACCCGGAGTCTCTAACCGTCATGGTAACGGCCGGCGGCCGCCGCCCGCCCCGGGAGGAAGGGAGGGAAGAAGGGAGGAGCGGACGGCGCCTCGGGGCTTGCCCGCCACCGGCACGGCTGTCCTCAGGGCTTTTCCCCGCGGGGGAGGCGGCGTCGCCGCCGAGGGGTGCGCCCGCCTTCATCGTCCTGAGGCCGGTCCTGGGGCGAGAGCGAGGGGCCCGCCGTTGCCGCCGTGCTCGGCCGGTGTGGGCGGCGGCGGCGGTCGGGCCCGCGGCGGGGCCTGGCCCGGCCTGGCGGGGCGGTGCGGCCCCCGGCTCCTTCCCCACGGGCCCCCGGCGCCTCTCGCCGCGGAGCGTTGCGTCCCTTCCCCCGCGGAGCGTGGGGCAGGGTTGCTGCCCTTCGTGAGGGCGTCGTGCCTTCCCGGGGCTGCCTGGCCCCGGCCTTACCGGGCGGCAGTTCCTAATAAACGCATTAAGGCACTGAAATGCGCCGGCAGCTTCGGGCACTGAAGACCGACTAAAAGCAAATGCGCCGGCAGTCGGTCTTCAGTGCCCGAAGCTGTTTAAAACAACTTCTGAAGTTGTCTTACACATAGTGACCGAATTTCTGCCCTCCACAATCTTTATTGCAGGCTTACGCCAAATTTTCTGGTGCTCCCCTGACGGTTAATACTATAAATAACTCTTGGAGACCTCCAAAAGGTACGGTCTTTGCGGTTTTTAAAATTCTTTTAACCATTGGCACGTGGTAAATGTGGGTTCCGATGGCTGCGTTATTCCTGAGTTTACTTTGGTTTTGTGTTCCTGAGTGTAGCCTGCCGCCTGCTTTCACGATACGTCGATAAATGACCTTATAGGATCAAGTGTGATGAGCTTGTGGGAATAAAATAATAGAAGACGTAAATAAAGTGCCTCAAAGGACACGAATAAAATATGTATGGGTGAAGCAGAGGACAGTCAAAAAACAGTGGTGCCAAGTACATACGTACCTGTTTCTGTCAGGCAGTCTAAGTTCATGGTATAGTGAAAGCAAATTTAAAGCTTTTTATGCTTTGCATGTTTATAATGATAATAACTAGACTCATGTATGGAAATAGTGTTCTTTAATTATACATAATTTAATGGGCTGGTATGACTGGAAGTGGAATGTGAGCCTCAAGGAGTATAACTTGCACCAGCTGGGATGTTTAGTACCTTGCTGAGTTAGAGATTGACTCAGAAAAGATGACTAACATCTGAGTTACCAGAGAGGTTGAAGAGCTATCTGAGATGACTTCTTTGTGTTGGATACTTCTACTCACTGCTTACTTGTTTGCTCAGCATTTAAGTTAATGTCTTTTCACCTTCCAGAAAGGTGAAATTGCTGCAGGGTTAAAGTACTCTGTTGTCTACACTTACCACATCATCAGTTTAGGCATTACTGTATCCATGCAGAAGTGCTTCTGACTCTTGTTTTTCAGTGTATTGCTTTCTATTAGCAGAAAACACCAAGAACTAGCTGGATATACTTGTCAAAAGTTCAGTGGCTTTCTTCATAGCCAAAATACATAAAATGCAATTAAAAAAAATCCAAATAGTGAGTGTTGCTGATAATTGATCCTTTAATAGTATTTAGCAGCACAGTCGTGTTAGGCTCATTGTGGCAGTTATGTTGTGAACGTGCTGTAAGATAGCACGTTCTGTTACAGATATTTTATGCTCTATGGTCTTCGATCATGCAATCTGATGAGTAAAGGCTGACCAGTAACCTTCTGGCAGAGGGGAAATACGTAATTGTGGAATAGTTTATGGTTATGCAGTGCTAGCTTGGGCAGTGGTTGTAGCAAGGCTACAGAAAACTGGTGGTTAAGATGAATTTGGAGGGGAAAGGCGTGGAAGAATTGAAGTAGATCCTTCTAGTCTAGATTATTCTAGTAGATCCTTCTAGGAGAATGAGTTGAGAGGGCAGTTGGACTGGGTTGGAATTTTTGTCTCAAGATGAACATCTGAATCCTGACAAATAGCCTAGTTCTCAAAGTATCAGATATCTAGCCGAAGACATTGGCTTCAGTCTGATTTAAATTTTTTATATATTGTTATTAGTGAAGGCTGCAATATACTAAATGTATTTATAACCTTGGTGGAACTCTTCTGCTATGAAAAGCTTAGCTTATGAGTACATATTAGAAAGATCAGAGCACGTATGGAGAAGAGGAAAGTAGATGAAATGGCTGTTTTCTAGTTATGTTAGAACTCATCCAAATAAATTGTTGACTGTATTATTTATACCTTTTAGGAGATGTACCAGTCCTGATATCAGAAGACATTGTTATTTCTCAGCCAGCAAGAATACTAAACTTCTTAAGAAAGCAGGTAGGTCTCTTTCAAAAGCTTTGTTTTCGCTGTCTTGCAGTGATTCAATGTGTCCCCCGTATACATTGATACGGGCTTCCGAAAACTCGGCACTCAGTTCGGACCCAGTTTTTAATACGTGTATGGGAACTGCAGACCGGTGGATAACGGATTGCTGTTTGAAAGTTTGATTGTTACGTGAGAGATTTAAAAATAGGCAAGAGAAAACTTCATTGAAAAGGACAACAAAGTGGACTTAAGTCAGCAGTTTCTCAGGGAGCACCCTGCTCTCCGTTATGATACAGCATAGTTGTGGGTTTGCAGACCTAGGATATCACAGTTTGGGAAGCATGGTTTTAGCTGCTTCAGTGGGTAATTGTCACCCAGTGCTCTTTTCGTGAAGGATAATACAAACAGCGGTGTTTTAAATCTACATAGTTTTTCTATAGCTTGCAGTGTAAAAATGTCTGCAAGCGCTTCTTGATGCACATCATGTCATTGTGTAGTCAATTCTTGCTTGCCTTTTTCAGATCTCTTAGTGTTTTATTCACAAAGAGTAAAGCTATACAATATTTATTTTTTTTTTCACAAAGTATGAAGATGTCTAATAAAGCATGGCATCATCTTTTTCTTCCAGCCCATTATTCTGCTTTTACACCAGAAATTCAGTCCCTACCTAGTCAAGAAGATTATCTGATGAATGCCATGTTAGCAAAAGTTTAAATCTTTGTTGGCAGAAAAATAGAATCTGAAAACTGCACATTTGAGATGGGATTTTAGACAGTGGTTTTAAAATTCAGGAGTTTAATAGCCATTTGAATACCAAAGATTCCTTGATGCTGGGAGAAAAAGCCCCCTTTTGAGTTAAAGTGTAACAATAATATCCTTGCTTTTCGGATATCTAAGGGTCAGCACTGACTCTTTGTTTCTAAATGAATGAAACAAATTTATTCTCCCAACAAAAACTTAACAGCCTATATTGTTAACATCCCATTCTAAATTTCTAGAATTGTAATTAAAAGCAAAAGATGGAAACGTATGCCTTTTTTTTTTTTTTTTTATGCTTACACCAGCTTAAGTGCCAGATGCTTCTTCAAAAATAAAGATGGGGACTTGCCAGAGGTTGGCTTCATCCCTAAGTACTGAAAAATTACCTCTGTATTGCTGGAGAGTTGCTTGGAAAGCAGTGGGAAGGAGACACAAGAGTTATTTTGGGAGTAGGAGGGCCCAGGATTCTTAAGAATGGGAAAGCAGAAAAGGGAAATGCAAGAGGGTTTGACAGAGCTGGCCTGAAGAGGTAAAGGAATTGTAGTGAGCACGTGCTTTTTGTCTTGAAAAATGTTGTTATATTTACTGACTTGATAGCTGTTAAATTGATCATCTTTTTGGAAAGTTCTGTGTAACTATTTGTAGGGTTTTTTTTTTTGTTTTTTTTTTTGTTTTTTTTTTAATGCATAGAAATACAATGCTGATTATGAATTGTCTGCAAAACAAGGAGCTGATACACTGGCATATATTGCACTACTTGAAGAGAAACTGCTTCCTGCTCTGGTAAGCATTGAGAAATACTTTATAATAGTCAGAATTTTTGGAATTTAATGCTACAAGAGGTGCCCAGTGTGAGAGACATGAAGGTCTTGCACCCGTAGTCCTGGCTAGAATGTATTTGCTTTGTGACTCCAATTTTGGAAGTGCTGCCTAGCGACTTTGGAAAAGGAAGGAAGTGTTTCTTTCTGGGATGTGAAGTAATAATAATGAATTTATGAAAGATATTTTAAAAGGGCACCTGTGAATGCTTTTTCTTGCTTCGTGTGATTCTTTTTAAAAATCATTGGGTGAGATGTGGTGTTTCTAATACTGAGTGCACAACTGTGGAATCCTTTTGAACTGTTCAGTTAGAACTTCTGAGAAATTAAAATACCCATCAGTAGTTTAATTTTTCAACTCTGAGTAACACATGGCTGCATGTCCTCACCAATTTAGTATGAGTACATTAGAGCTTTAAAAATGCCCAAGCATTGGATCTCTTGAATGACTCTGGCTTCAGTTTGTACAGGAAAAAATATTCTGACTTGATGATATTGTAGGTTAGCCTCTCAGCTGACCCGCAAGGTTTCAAATTCATCATTTTGTAATATCTTTTATTTTAAGATTTATATAAAATTAAAAATCTAGGAATTTCAAACCTCATTCTGTACGTCTGCAACTTGTTTTGCAATATGTTTTCTATGTACAGTGTGTGTGTATGAGTGTGTGTATATATACACGTACATAAATATGAGTGTGTATGTAATTTTATGTGCATATATACAGATGCATAAGATATTACATAGGTAATATCTTTGTTGTTTTTCTCTAGTTAGAAGTTAGCTGTTGCCTTAACTGTATACACCTACACTCAAAGGATTAGTATAATCCTTTACGGAGCCTGATTGCCTTAAATTACAATAATTCCTGGGTGCTTCTGCTTCTCTGACAGAGATCTTAACACATCAAACTTTTAAGAGACATCTATGGTTCTTTCTCAAATTCAAGTCATATTTTTCCGTGTGTTGATATAGCTGCATACTTTCTGGGTTGAGGCTGAAAATTACTGCAGTGTGACAAAGCCATGGTTTGCCTCAAGGATTGCCTTCCCACTGAGTTTGTATCTGCCTGGAAAGATGTCCAGGGAAGCACTGAACAGGATCTTGCTAACCAGGGGAGGGCCTCCACACTACAGTGTCACTGAAGTGGAAGCACAGGTATGTGTTGTGTAGTAAAGAATTTGTAAGTTGGTGCTGTCAGAGACAAGAGCTGCAACAGTCTAGCACACTGACAAACGATGAATGATGCTGTGCTTGCTAGTTTTGCTACACCTAAGACTCTTAGGCAGTCTTGTGTCCCATCAGATATACAGGGATGCCAAGGAGTGCCTGAATCTCCTATCGAAGAGATTGGGAACATCACAGTTTTTCTTTGGAGATACGTGAGTGTGAAATTTTTTTATTTTTTTATTTTTTTTTTTTTTAAATTACTAATAAGGCAGATGAGTCTGTTAACAAACTTTGGTGATTTTTGAGCCTGGCAGAATGGTACAAGTGCTGCACAGTAGTTTTGTTTCTTACACTCTGCTTTTCAGATAAATCTGAATGAGCAAACAGGGCACAAATAAGATCTCTGGACTAAGGCAATGCGATGTCTACCTTATTCTGCATTTTTCCACAGGGAGGCAGATGCTTCCCACAGCTTCTAAGAAAATGTGGAGTGCTTGATGAGTTTGTGTAGCACTAGCGAGTGCTTTTCTAGCCACTGAATGTCACTTCCTGTGTTCGAATGTAGAAAAAATGCTTTAAACTTGAGGTGTTACTACTGCCTTCATGGGAGGAGGGTGTAGGTCCAGGAACGTGCCTCTTCCTGTAGTCTGTGCTCGGAGCAGGAAGCAGATGTTTCCAACAGCACAGCGCCAACAAGTCCTAAAAAGGATGATCTGTTCCTTTAGCCTCTGAAGTCAGGCTGCTTCATGAAAGAGAATCACGGTTCCCTGGCATACAGCTTGGCTTTTGTGGTGCCAGAAATGTGTTTGAGTGGCTTGTTAATCAGAGTACATGACAGCATGACTGGATTTTAATGCTGAAGTTACTGTTTCAGCTTGCCAGGATGTCTCTAGTTCAGAGGCGCTGAAATCAGTAAATAGTCTGTATAAAGCATTTACCAGATTGATACGAAAAGATGGAATGCCAGAAAAGCAGACTGTGTTCTGTCCTGAGTTGTGTTTGACATACACAGAAAACAGTTACATTGTAGAGGTCTTAATGTCTTACCTTAGTCACTTTTTTTTTTTGTTTTGTTGTGTCCCTCTTTTCAGGCCTACTACTTTAGATGCCTTTGTGTTTGGTTTCCTTGCACCGATTTATAAAGTGTGCTTCCCTAGAGTACAACTACAAGAGCATTTGAAACAGCTTCCCAATCTGTGTCGATTCTGTGATGACATTTTAACTTGCTACTTCAGGTTAACTGTCTCAGGTAGGCTGTGTTTCTTTTCTCCTTTTTGTCATGTATAGTCTTTTTTTGGATTATGACTCCAATATTCCATCTGTGAACCAAGGCAGAATTAGATTTTATGTAGTTTATGCTACAGCTTCTGTGGGGAAATGAGGTAGAGGAACTTCCAAAGTTGTGCAGAAAGGATTGAAAATTAAAAGCAAGCATTAATACTGGGTTTTAGACTCTGTCAAGCATGGACAAAATGCACCTGTATCTGTGCTGTGGCTCATGCTTTGTACTTCTGTTTTTCTCACATGGAATGGCTTTTCCACTTAAATTCTTATTAGGATAAAAATACTGCATGAACTTCCTCTTCAGTGTGAATTTATTTTTTTAAGAATTTAAAAGCTTTTGTAAATACCTTTTCACTCTTCATCTTTCTGCCTTCGCTCTCCAGGCCATGCTCCGTCTGGACAGGATACAGCAGATGCTAATCTGCAGAAACTCACACAGCTTGTAAATAAGGAATCCAGCTTGATTGAAAAGGTTACTTTTGCCTCAGTCTCTAACTTTCCTGCTTCGTTGTGGGTACTTGTTCACAGATATTCTTGCATCGCAACTGCAACTGTACAATGGACATTTTATTTTAATTGCTTCTTTTTTAGTGAGTTGATTTGTGTGAAGAGGCAGGAATAATATGATGTTACTTGAAAGGAATAATTAATGAAGCCTTGTACTTAAAAAGTATTTTTATTACAGTCAAAAGAACATTGTTTTGGAAATGCACATACCAAAAAAAAAAAGAGTGTCTTTCCACGGGTGTACATTACAGCAAAGGAGGAGGCAAATGTGTTGATCAAAACTCAGAAATGGTCCTTCAAGTTAAGACCAGTTGCCAGCTCTCTTTGCTCCCAGATGAATGTTGCAGTCCCTAACCTACAGACACTCGTTCACACTCTTTCTTTTCTACATCTAGCTTTTATTTCTTTATATTCTTTGTTTCTAAGGCTGTCACTCAGCTATCAAAAGCTATGCAATTGATGTGAAAAACACTTGTGAAGAATTAGTCTTCTGATGCAGACAGAACACTTCAACTAGAAGGATAGAAGGAGTTTCTTCCTGAAAAAGATCAGAAAATCTGTGTATTAACTATGATCAGCTTCTGTACCATTAGGTATTGATCGTACCTCCTCTTTGAGGTACTGAGGTGTGGCTTTGGAAGTTTTAAGGAATGAGTTAGAGACACTTGACAGATGTGATTTACATAAAGCTGATCTCACCTTCAGGAAGTGAGATGGACTAGACAACCTCTAGAGATCTCCCCTGAGCTGTCTTCTGTGATTCTGTTTATTCTGTAGTAACTAGACTCTTTTTAATACCACATTGTGCACCAGGCATTAGATTGATTTCTTACGAAAATGTGAAATCTTTATATTCAGAGATGAATTTTAACCTGTCTCTGAAAAGGTCTTATCACAAGTTCTTTATTAAATACTTTTAAAATCTGTAACTAATCTAAATTCACCCAGTGCCTCAAGAACATATCTAATTTGAAAAAGATTTGTTCTTGCAAGTTGCTGAGCAAGAAAAAGCATGCATTGATGGTGGCAGTTTGATTTTTGATCTGCTTTCTAGCAGCATTTGGTTATTGTACAGAATTGAAACTTTGACCTCTAAGAAGAAAGTAGCAATTTACTTTCTTCAGTAATCTTGACAAGCAGAAGCCCAGCTATTTTGCCCTGGGTTCTGATGCACTGTATGCTAATAGCATGAATAACAGCTCTAACACAAGCATCTAGCTGGGAGTGGAAAGGAGCTAAAGCATCACTTTTGGCTAGGTCTGAAATAAAAGGGTAAAATATACCCCCAACCAGCATTAATGGTGGCAGCCCTGACAACTAGACTAATTGTATAATCTGTATTCTACTGTTTGCCAGATCCGGCTCTCATTATTTCTCTGCAGATGGATGACAACCTTCGTAAGAGTCCTCAGCAACCCCCTCGAAAGCTAACAACGCTCAAGCTTGCTGCAGGTGGAGAAGCAGGCAGTCTGTTGAATCGTTTGTCACCTTGACAGCTTTGTTGCCCATACACGTGTGTTTGCCTTCAACTCTTCTGAGCGCCACAGTAAATTTTTTTCACATGAATGTTGTTTTGCAAGGGAAGAATCTGCTAATGTGCACAATTAGGGAAGAAATATAGCTTTACAATCTCCTGTCTGTTATTTTAAGAAATTGCATAGTTCAGGCTGACCACGCACGAAGCTGAGGCTAAAGTAAACAAGAGGCTTATTCCTGCAGATGTTAAAAGTGATTTTGTACAGCATACTTTTGCCTTTAGTCTACCAGAAATGTTGACCAAAAGTTAAAATTCCACTTATGGAATGTTCACCATTATTTTATTTGTGGCTTTTGATTTTACTGTAATCATGTTACTGTTTGTGAGTGGGTGTACTTTTGTATCTGTCTGAAAATTACAAAGTCCGTTGCAAAATCAGTGGAAAGGCTGGGAAACAAATGAAATGTTGCACTTCATGGTGCGTGAAAAATGAAAAGCTATGAGAGGAAGTTAAATATTTTTTTATTGTACTTTCATGAACACTCTTAGGTCTTGCCTTTTAAGGTTGTTTGTATTTTTGAAAACTTGTCATGTTGTACTTTGAAGGGGATTATTGAGTACAGTGATGTACAATACTAACATTTCACGGGTACATGGTATTAGTCCTGTGTGAAACAGGCTTAGCTTGTGCACAGGGTAATACCACATGCTGCAAAACTGTTAAGTCAAATCATAGGTGACTGGTAGTGATATCATAGGATCATAGAATAGTTTGGGTTGGAAGGGACCTTTAAAGGTCATCTAGTCCAACCCCCCTGCAAGGAGCAGGGACATCTCCAACCAGATCAGGTTGCTCAGAGCCCCGTCCAGCCTGGCCTTGAGCGTTCCCAGGGATGGGGCATCCACCACCTCTCTGGGCAACCTGTTCCAGTGTTCCACCACCCTCATTGTAAAAAATATCTTCCTTCCATCTCGTCTGAGTCTACCTCCATCTAGTTTAAAACCATTATCCCTTGTCCTGTCACAACAGGCCCTGGTAAAATGTTTGCCTCCATCTTTCTTACAAGCCCCCTTGAGGTACTGGAATGCTATAAGGTCACCCCGGAGCCTTCTCTTCTCCAGGCTGAACAGTCCCAACTCTCTCAGCCTGTCTTCATAGGAGAGCTGATTCAGCCCTCTGATCATCTTTGTGGTCCTCCTCTGGACTTGCTCCAGCGAGTCCATGAGGAGATGGAGAGGTTTGGTTAGCTCCAAACATACTGCAGCTCTGGAGTGAAAGGAACTGCTTAGGGCTGTGTAAGAAAGCTGATGCAGGCTTTTAAATTTGTCACCGATGCCTTTTAATTAGTTCTGTCTTATTTTTTTATAAGCACTACAGTTCATTGAAAAACTAAAATAAAAAATGTGCAAATTTTTATTGTTTGACAGTCTACTTCAGTGTTCTTCTATCTCTGCAAACTGTAATACATTGTAGTGCATATTTCTTCTGTTTAATTTTGGGACTTGTGTCTCATTACATGTTCTTCTAGCAGCAGCCTTGCCAGTTCTAGAGACCCAAGCAATTCTGTTACGAGAGAGGTGCTGTAATTCTCTACTGGCAACCTACCTGCGGATGCTTCATGAGTGAGTGTAAAGACAATTAGTCAAGGAGATTGGCCAAAATGGCAGCAGTTGGGATTTCACATAGCTGTAGGTATGGGATGACTGTTGGCTGGAAAAAGGAAAAAACCAAAATCAAAATAATCCCTCAGCTTCCCTTCAGCTACTACTCATCTTTGAGATACATAGATAAATTATTTCCTATTTATAAGACAAGACTGTAGATTGTATACATACTGTACTTTCAGAATCAATATGTAAGGAATGTAATATCTATAACATTTCTTAATTATAATTGAAATGTTGGGTTTCTAATGAGCACTTTAAAATAATGTTCAAACTTCATGTTTTTACTGGAGTATTTGTTTCAGTGATTTGAAATTAATCTAGCTCATACTCATGATAATGGTATGAACTGACAGTCCACTATATGTAAAAGTAAGTCAAACGTTTAAAGTTTTTACTGCCTGTATCTTGACAAGGTTTAAATGAGATCAAGTCACATGGCTTTTCAAAGTCTTTAATTTATAAATATGGCTGTGGAGAATATGCCTTCATTTGTTGCTTTTGTGAATATGTTACACTCAATCTTTAAAATCTCTTTGTAAAAAGGTCATTGTTCCAAGATTAAAATTTTGCATTTTTAGTGGAATTTTGGTAGTGTTTATTATGAACATTTTTTTAACATTTTTCTTTTTCCTTGTGGAAAGATTTATATTTTCCATAAATAAAAAAAAAAACCTGCTGACTGCTAGAACAAGACATTGGAACAATTTAACATAACCATGAGGTTAGATTTTAAATTTTAATCACAGCTCTTCAGTTCAACACAGCTGCTTTT
The DNA here is from genome assembly GCA_009806455.1 of Tetrax tetrax. Taxonomy (NCBI): domain Eukaryota; kingdom Metazoa; phylum Chordata; class Aves; order Otidiformes; family Otididae; genus Tetrax; species Tetrax tetrax. The sequence goes on along the minus strand of WHYT01015477.1, from coordinate 42,990 downwards.
GGGAAGGGGGGAATGGGGATGCTCAGGTTTTCTAATCTTACTAAGCATGAGCGTTGGGCTGTGTGAGAGCAAAATTTTGACAAACCAATGCCCAAGTAACTCAGTTCACTGGATGGTGGAGGACAACAGGGCTAGACATCACAGCAAACATTGCCTGCAGTAATGCATGCCATTCCAGACAATTAAGGTGTGTGCAGAGCCATGCACTTCTTTACCTAAGGTGAATTCAAAACCAAACTCCTTTATGTGGAAAGTGTCATCTCTGGCTTGACAACTCAGGCTTGCCCATCAGCTTACTGGTGCATTTTGTGTGCTTGAGTTTTGAAGCTGGGCAGTTCATGATGTCCCAGGTGGGATCAGTTTGAGTAACTGTAGCTACCTGCACCTGAAGTAGTCAAAGCTCCTTCTCTGGCTAGTGGGGAATGATGGGATCCAGGTCCAATTGATCTCCTTTAAAGTAGATACCTGAAACAGCAAAGTGAATTGGCTCCTGAAAATGTGCGTGTCCGCTGAATGTAAAGGAAGCCTTAGCTACTACCTCAGCTGTAGAGCAAACACCTGCTGCAGCGACTGGCTATTCCTCCACTGCCTGAGGTTGCAGGTGGTCCACAAACACAAGAGGTCAGCCCTTCTGGCCAAGCAGCAGTGGTAGGGCCATGAAACTGTTGTAGGGAACCTGCTTCCTGTGCAGAGTAGCTGGCTGTTGCACGTACTACAGTTCTGCAGTCTCAAAATACTGGGCTTTCTGAGCACGCATGTCCAACATGCAAGCGCAGGATTCATGCCAGGGTTTCCGTTGTCTTGCTGCTAGCAGGGCAGCTGGTGGGCCCTCTCCTCCCTGCCCTCCCCCTGGAAGGTGGTGGCTGGGAACAGATTACTGCAGCTAGAGCACCTCATCCAGCCTGCCGTGCTTTCCTTTGTGGGGCAGCCTGCCAATTGTAAGAGGGGTGAAGAGCTCAGAGAGGTTTCAAGTTTAACACCCCTGCTCCCAGGCAGTCTTGTGGTGAAAGCATGTGTGTAGGTGTCTTTAGGGGTATTCTCTCTCTGTCAGGTGGTTGTAGGAACCTGAAGAAATTCCTGAAGAAGTAAGATGAGAAATATTATGAATGAATTGCTACAAATGTGGTCTATTTAACATTTCCAAGATAGCTCTAAAAATGTCTTTTCGCCCCTCTGAAAATATTGTTACAGTAGGCTTTTATATACACTTTTATATATACTTACACACCAGTGAATTCACATCACTTTCACTAATGTAGCTTAGCACTCCATTAAGAAAAAATTTGATTCCTGGTTAAAATGGTTTCCAGACTTGCTTGAGCAGGTTTCTCTCTTGGCTGATATTATTCTTGGCATTGCAATAGGAACCATTTGTAGTGCTTTTTTTAAAGTTTTCATATAGAAAGGCAGACCAGCTTTTTACGCTAGCCTGACAAACCGCTGTAGCTCAAATCTGGCTGGTCTGCAATGCTGGCCACAAGTTGTCCAATCCCTAACATACTTAAAGACTGTGTTGACTAACAAGTCACTGCATTAAAAAATGTACTGTTTCATGGTAAAAATGTCCAGTTTTGCAAATCAGTTTAGTCTGTGTTAGTGGTTAGCCTGATTCAGCAAAACGGTCCATAACCCAGCTTGGGGTAACCAATGCCAGCGAGGTGATGGATTTCGATGCACTTGCTGGAGTACTGACGCAGGACCAGGCCGTTCAGCACAGCAGGTGGTATTAAAGAGCCACGCAGAGGGTCAAGCTGGTCAAATACTGCCGTTCTGCATCTATGTGAGACCCAGCCATGCAGGGATGATGATGATGGTGTGGGGCTTAATGCTCCTGTAGTACCTTGTGTCCTGGTTTGGGCAGCAGGGCAGAAGCCAAGCCTTGCTGTGCTGGTCTCCTCCTTGCACCAGGAGGCCTGCTCAGCAACGGGGAGGGCTGGGGAACAGCCACAATGGGGCAGAGCTCTGTACCAGAGGTAGCTGCCAGGAAAGCAAGTGAGTTTTTACACCACCTCAGGGAGATGTTAAAGCAAAGAAGGAAAGAAGGAGATCCAGTGTTCCCTGTACCACACTGGTTTGCTGTTTCTGTCTGGGAGCAAAGCTCCTAGGAACAGATCTCAGGTCCCAAGTGAAATCAGATCGTGTTGCATTGAGAACCTGGGAAGGAGAATGACAGAAAAGGTTAGCAAAGGAAAGGCTTCAGGGGCATCTACTTCCACCCTCACTGACCAGTTGTGGAAGATATTTATCTGTGTTACAGTACTTGGAACTGTGAAAGACTGCTTTGCCAGGTATAACATACTGCTCTTCTGGGCAAAAGGTAGGGGCAATCCAATGACTTGCTGCAAATTTTGAAAAATAAAGACATAAATTACTTGTAATGTGCTAGGCCAGTCTGCCTCAATGCAAGACCAAACGAGCAAGGTTTACTGAGTTTTATTAAAAGTTAAGCTGAGACGAGGAATCGATGATGGGACAAGTTTGGTTCCACTGCAATAAATCAGCCTATGGCGGAAGGCTGCTCCTCAGCACTGTTCAGCTCCTTTTTGCTCATTCACTTATTAAAACCGCATGGGGTTTTCTTCATCATGAATGTCAGTGTTCCAAGTTTTTACAATGTTGAAGTGTTGCATGTGGGGTCTGTTGATGATTTACTGTTATCAAAATACAGAATGTTCCTGGTCCTTCAGTTGAACCAAGAGCACAGACAAATTGCATGCCTTGGGTATCAAGCGGGCTCGTTAAGTAGAAGCAGCCCCTGTGTAAGCATCCAGTGCTCAGCTCAAATTTGCCAAGCCATTTTGACAAGGGTGGCTAGGCAGCTTGCCAATTCACACAAACACCTCACGGTTTTTGTTTCCAAGAGCACAGAGGTGAGAGGGGGAGAGTGAACACAAGGGAGTGCGAGTCTCTGCAACACTACGACTTACCCAAAGCAACCTTCAAGAAATGGAAGTAGAATCCAGCTTTGCTTGTATTGTCATTTCCTGCGGTGAATGATCATTTACCAGTTGCTGCCAGCTGATTTACTATTGGCACAACAGCAATTGTGCAAGTGGTAATGTTGGGAGCTGTCCTTTGCCATTTGAGGAACAGGCTGTTTTCCTTAAGAGCATCCCCGTGTCTGCCCTCTTACTTTTGATGCATCACTCTCTGTTGACTTTGTTGACTTTCACATAGCTGTTATTGCCTACCTGTGTTCTTACAGGGCTTTGATACTTGCAATTATTGCTTATGTAGGTAATTATTTCAAACAAATGTGGCTGATTTTCTTATCCTTATGATTTTAGTTGTTTTTATTTTAAATCTTAAATGTCCTTCTCCGACCTTTTTCCATTCCTACAGTCAGTTATTTCAACTTATATTTAATGTGCACTTGAATGCCATACCACTAAAGAGTCAGATGCTGAAGGGAAAGTCTTTAGGTTTTCATGTGGGGTCAAGCTATGGAGTGTCTTTGCGTTCTGGGAATTCTTAAAAGCACCAGAAAAAAAAAAAAAGGAAAAAAAAAAAAAAAAAAAAGGATATAGCTTCTCTTCTCGTTGTTGAAAGGCAAGACTAATATTCGGTTAAACTGGGCTGCATATGTTCAGGTCAGGATTTCCCAGGGAGTTTTGCTCTTAGTTGTGACCATGGTGAGAGCCATCTCTAGAAATCCCTCCAGTAGCATGTTCCACTGCTCAGCAGCAGCCATGGAGACAAGGAAGGGCTGCAGTACCTACATGGCCAGTGACATGTGCCCTTCTGAAACAGTTACTGCTGGAAAATGCAAATTTTTGAAGCATATATTTTCACACAAAAAAAATTTGTATTTTTTGGACAGGAAAGATTGTTCATACCCAGATAGGAATTTGGAGAGGGGGGAAGAGAACTGATGGATACAGAACTGGCACAAATTCACCTGGAATAGCTGATACTCTGATTACACGGGAGAGGGATTTCAGCTCTCTGCTCTGAATTAAGGAAAGTGAGAATTAATTTTGGCTGCTCCATAGCTCTAAGTAAGTGTCTGAGATAGTGGTTTAGCAGCTTTTCTGCAGTGGGCAGAGATACCTTATTTTTCACAAAAATCCTTGAAAGGTCCCATTTCCTCAGTGCAGGATATGGAAAATTCAGAGATTCCCCTGACTTCCACAAGGTAAGAAAGCAGTTTCCCATCTGTTCCATCTGCTTCGTTAGTGGCTCACAAAGATCACTCTGTTTATCTAGTCTCCTTTTTTTTTTTTTAGCTGAGCCAGGTAGCTGTCTTCATAGAGGGAAGACTTAAGTGTTGAAATGGTGTTGGCAATTGGCAGCACTCAGTGTAGAGAACATAGCAACGGAGTGACGTGCTCAGAAGGACTGAAGCAGGCAGGATGATTACTTTTTTTTTTTTTCCTGAAGAATATTTTGTGGGAGGTATGGTACCTGCTAGATGCCACCTCCAGCAATGGGCAGGTCTTGAGATCAGTCTCCAAGGGCCCTGTGCTGTTTACAGCCCTGTCTAGTAGACATCAAATGCCATCAAAGACTTGTGTTGACATGTCTTGATGGCATGTGCCAGTTTGCTGTCCTGCAATCTCACCAGTCTGAGGAAGACTCAACAAAAACTTGCCAGCTGATTGCTTACCAGGTTTGCTTTGGAAAATTCCAACACGTTAGGATGCTCCCATCACTGCTTTTACAGCTTTTGCCCTGGGATTTAATGACCAGTTGTAAGTAGGACAGGAGACAAACACAGATGCCCTGTCTTTGTCTTTGGGCATCAGAAATTCACCCATAGCCATGACAAGTGCTGCCTGAACCAAGCCTGATGCATAGCTTAAATGAGAGAAGCTGGGATATCAGTGACAAAAAAGTGGGGACTGAAGTCTCTGACTAACCTGTATGGTTCGTAAAGGAAAATAGTTTTTTTTTCCATAGCAATTTCAGGGCATTTTGTTGAATGGTCAGTGTAGACATTGTTAAGAATATTTGGCCACTGCATTTTCCCTTTTATCAAGATGGTGTCCATCCTCTGCACTGACTATTGCCAGTGTTTCTTTTCTGGGTTTCTGAGTGGGTCAGATTCCTGGAAGGAGGCTCCTGGATGCTGGCTGACTCATCTGGTTGCAGGAGAGGTGAGTGTTCCGAAGAAATACTCTGATTTCCGGAGCTGAGTTAAAGCACTTGCCAAGTTTCTGAAGTGATTTGTAGTCTGGAAAATCTTTGCAGAGTATGAGCTTGCTGATTTATCTGGCGGAGTGAAGAAAGATTTCCTTACCTCCTTCACAGTAAGGGCACGTGTGTGTAGAAAAGCCCTGCCCGCATCTGCGTAAGACTGCATTTTCCACTCTCAAATTTCCAACTCACAGCTCTAGTATCCAGAATTCTTGCATACCTGTTGGTTTCTTGTGCCATAAAAAGAAAAATCAGTTTTGAGAGGCGCTTTGTTCACCATTTGAGTACAAAAATTGCCCACAGGCATAGAGGGAAGTGTCTTATTTCCTGTATCACAAGATGTACACCTGAAGAAAGAAACACTAAGTGCCAGAATGACATCTGCTTTCTGAATTGTCAGGCTACATATGAAAGGTTTTTGACAGCCTTAGAACCTACATTGTTTCACTGCATCCGCTGCTCTGTTAAAGCATTACTGAAAGTGCCTGTTGCTGCAAGGGGGATGGTACAGAACAAAACCAGGCCACAATTCTTCCAAAGACCATTTGAATGAAATAAAACAGGCTACACTCCTGGAAGTTACCACAGGATGCAAACCATCTGATTTTCATTAAGCAATTAGCTGCTACTTCTTAAAAATAATGATAGCCTTTGCATTCTCTTTCAGTCAGTTCAGTGTGGTCTGAGGTTTTAATAACCTTCTTGTGTGCTTTCAGCATTAGTTAACACTTCCCTCAGTTGTAGGTTTACCAAATGTTTCGCTAGGGTTTGGTTTGGGATAATTCCTACAAAAATGTAGGTAATTTAGTGTATGAAGATGACACACCCTGGAAAGAATGTATATAGAGTAATTTAAAATTGATATAGATGCATTTGATTTGCCTACTTGTTTCTTTTCACTACATCTGATGGTGGATATATTAACTTGCCCCCACTTTCTCCCCTCCCATGTTTTTACAAAACCAATTTTTACCTGGTGCACTTCTGCAGAAGCCTACGGTGCTGTCACAGGTCAGGCATCAATACTGCATAGATGCTATAGCTTGACTTGGCATAAGCAATTGCACTGCTTGCGCCTCGCTGCTCTTCACCCTTTTTCTAGATCTTCCCAATCACTCAGTAGCTGAACTCTGCCAGAAGTTAATTGTAACTTCAGGTGCATCACAGGAAGGTACCCCACAGGCCCTGGTGGGGTGTTGCCTTTCAGAGGGAGAATAGGATATTTCCTAGGCTCTCCTTTACCATATGGATAAGGATATCGTGAACCAAGTATTTTTGCAAAGAAATGGCTGCACTTCCCTTGCTTTACTTGCAGAACAAAATGCCTTGAGTTCTAACATCACTGGTCAGGCACAAACCTTGAGGAAAGATTTTTGAAAGGGACACTATTATTTCTTGGACCTGCAGTTTACGGTATTATCCTTACAAAATGATATGCACTTAGGACTTAGTGCCATTGTTTCTAATTGTGTTTTAGTATTTCCTCACTAATGCATTTGTACACTGAAGCAAGACAAGGAAGAGTCTTTAGTGCTTCATAACGTCTACCTGAGCCAGAGAGCTGTAGGCTGGGCAAGGTCACAAGGATTTCCAAAGGCTGGCCTCTATATCTCCCAGCCTGACATGCAGCCACATCACCTCTGGAGATTTACCCCCAGCTGTTGATGGAATCACTTTATCAAAGGTGAAAGCAAAGAAGTTGTTTTATAGCTCACGGTATTACTCCACGGAAATTACGAAAACAAGAGCTGAAGAAGGCTACCATATTGGGAGCTTGGCATCAAAGAAAGACTTGCAGTAGCAAGCAGCATGTCCAGAAATAAAAGAAGGGATCCTACATGATGACCTGACAGCACATTCATCGCTCAGAGTTAGAGCAGTCTGTAATCCCACCACCTGACTTTTCCAAGGTGTGCTGTAGCACTTCACACTTAAAGCGTATTCTTTTTCAAATACTTTGGTACTCAGAGTATCAGGAAGGAGAGCTGACATTTTGGTTGATTCCTCAAAAGAGCAATCAGGTAGACATTCTAAACCATGTGTTCTCTGTTTGTTGAACTAACATAGTGATTTTTTTTTACCCCAGAACATTTAATGGTAAGAAATACCTGGCATTTTTGACAAAATTATTCAGACAGAGAAACAAAAGGATTATTTCTTTTTAGAAGCATTTGTTACTTCATAATGATTTAATATTTGCCCTTTGAATTGCTTTCACATTAGTTGTGTTAGAGCACGAGTGAATTTTATTTTCCTTCCTTTCCAAACCTCTTTCTTAATAAAATACTGAACATAGTTGTGACTGTCTTCCTAAGGAGTCAGGTGCCTGAGGCAGAGCTGTGGTTTTTTTTTTTTTTCTAGAAGGTATTTTAAAGTATTTAAGGCTTTGGAAAGAAGAACAGAACTTCAGTTTCTGTGAAAGTGCCAAACCTGATGATGGCTTGTCACAACAACTAGTCTCAGTTCTTGGCAAGCCTTGAGCAGAGAGACTGCAGATTTTTCCCAGGAAACAAAATGCTGGCTATCACAATACAAGCAGTAAATGCATTTTGATTCTGTTCAGATTCCAGAATTCAAGTTCTTTGTCATCTTAAAATTCTATACTTGCTAAACAAAGATCTATTGTATGTAAATGAGGACAGCTAATCAGACCTTAGGTGTTGTGTCCTAAAAGTAAACCAGAGTGGCATTTTGTTTCAGTACTGACTCAGAAAAAATACTTTTTTTTTTTTTTCTCCTGAATCACTAACCCTATAAACAGCCAGGATTCCATCTATAGTACATTTTATAGCTACTAACACCTGTGGCTTAGTTTAAAAAATGCAGTATAAAGGTTGTGTAACAAAGCCTATTTGCAACCTAGAGCCCATTACACCACTTCTCTCCAAATTACAAATTTAAAATTCCATTTGTAGCATCGATGCTCTTAGTTAGTGGCATTTATTTAACATTAAATCTTTTCCTCCGAGTCAATATTCCTGTAGACTAATGAAATAGAATCTTATATTTCATGAGTCGTCGTGATTTCAGAGCAGATCTACTTGGGCTATTAAATGAGTCATTATGCTGATTTTAATGGCATAATGAAGCTCTTCCACATTTTCAGGTATCGAGAGGAAGCTATGAAAATATTTTACCTGCAAGGGAGAGCGTGATACTCATTAGACCTTTCACTTTGGACAAGCAAGAAATAAAACTATTAGACTGCACGTTCAACTGACTATTGATCTCTGCAATCAAATATACCTAGAAATTATGGCACAAAGACAGATCTTCTTGTTGGCTTGCACTTCAGATGTAGTTAAAGAAGATGAGGTCCTAGGTTTCCTTATAAATTTGAGCTTTGTTAAATCTTGATCAGCAGCTCTCACACTGTCTTGCTCAAAGAAAGAAAGAGAAGATATATAAAGTTTAACTGTTGTTGGCCAAAAACAAAAACACCAAAGATACCTTTTTCCAATACCAGTTGCCCCAAAGAACCACTATGCAAATAAAATCTTCCCATTACTTCTCCTTCTGTGCTAGTACATCAGCGTTAACAAAAAAAGCACTCCAGATAGAGTACCACTCACAAGCAAATGTTGTAAGAGCCTTTCCCATCTGCAGGGTGAAATGAAAGTAAAGATTTATTTTGCTAGTCACCAGTATTGGTAAACAACCTAATATGAAAATTAAAGTTTCTGCTCTAGACATGGGACTCTTTCATCTATGTCAGCTCTTTAGCTGTGATCTTAAATACTGTGTAGAATAATGGAATATGTTCATAAAACTGCCTTTTCTTAGGCTTTTTCCCCACACTCACCACTAACTTAATTAATGCAGTTGGCAGGGACTAGCAGGAGCTGATTATACTTAACCTCTATAAACATTTGCAGCATGCAGGGTGCCTACTCCTGTTTGAACCACTTGCAAAACTTGGATAGTAAACCATCTGTTCTTAGTGTTTACCCAGGGTGCAAATGGGATTCAGGAAAAACAGAATGTTTTGCTAACTGTAAACCAGATACCACAATGGTGATCAGACTCCAGTTTCCTTTAATGGCTTCAAAGTCTTTAAATTTCTATCACTTAGACACACGATGCCTGTAACACGCATGCAAAAAACATTAAGGCTGAAAAATGAAGGTGGCTCGTAAGATCTCATGCTTCTGTTGATGAGTAACAATTGGAAAGCACTACTTTATGTGCACTCTAAGAAAAGATGTTACTGAAGTTTCTCTGAAAATGGTATGGCGTGTGTCTGGCTTGGTGTGAGCAGTGCCATGACTGCTGCCTCAGTGCCCAGATGTGCCCACAGCTGATGGGGGCAGGGGGCAAGGTAGTCTTGCTCAGGGCTGGCTGCAGGGAGATATCTGTTACAGGATGCCCAAGGCTCTGAGGAAAGGGAGGAAGGAGCCCTTGGGAGAAGCAGCTGCCTGCTCCATTGTCTCCAGGTGGGGATCATTCCCTGCAGGGTCCTTTCAAGGGAAACCAAGGCCCAGGCATGACCTGCAGCTGAAGCAGGAGCACTGTGGTACCACCCTGCCTGCTCTGGTCACTCTGGGTCACTCTCTTCTCTCCTTCCTCCAGGTCTGAGGTCATGGTCTGCAGCCTCCTAGACCAGGGTGGTCAGAGTCTGGCACACAGCACCATCACGGTGTTGACTGGAAGGGGCTGCTGGAGGTTTTTCATCCCTCCCCACTTGGAGCAGGGCCATTGCTAAGTTAGACTGGGCAGTGTCCAGCCAAGTCCCAAAAAAACTCCAAGGAAATGGCTCCACACCATCTCTGGTGAACTGATTTAGTTCTGCACTGCCCCTCAGGAACTTTGAACCCCTACAGGAAGACCATTAGGGGTGTAAATCTCTTTCTGTTGAGTTTTCTGTGGAATTCACTGCTGCATTTTCTCTTGAATCCACTTCCCAACCTATACGCACACAAACCACAGGCAAGAAAATACTCCACCCAAAGTGGCACATAGAGTGTACAGGACAAGTGGGTGTATATAAGCAAGTGCTTAAAAAGATGATCAAAGTGGGTTTTTCCCAGAACCTTTTCAGGGTTTGAGTGGCAAAGCAGTATGCTGCAGAGAAGAAAGGGTGAGCTGAGGATTTTATTTCAGTTGGTAACACCAGACTTGGAAGCTCTACACAACAAGGACAAAAATTCTGGTTTAAGTGGTACTGATAAGTCTTGATAATGCTGGGAGGACCTGGGAGATACACATATGGTACATTATTCAGCACAACAGCTTATTTGAGGGTGTAACATATGCCAAGCAAGATGACATCAGATCTCAAGAATCTACATTGCACATTGCTGAGCTGATAACCATGACAGTTCTGAGAAGTGGGAGGAAAAGGATAAATAAAGTTTTGAGCAGAGGGTGGTGAATGAATTTCAACAACTGGAATATAAGAGAAGAAAAAAGTTTACTTGGTGAAATGAGAGAACTTGAGTAGATGAGGAGGAGTTTGTCCTCTGGGGGTTTTAGAAAATTGCAGGCAGCTGGAATGGGGTTTGGCCACTGTTGCAGAGACTAAGCTGTGTGTTTAACTGGTTTGTTTTCAGTGAAAAGAGATCTCATTTCTTATGGTTAGCATAAGCACGAGTAATTTTTTCAAGAACTAAACATTTACTATTAATAATGTGTTGGAGTTCCTAAAGATTTCTGTCATAAGATGCTGGTATATTGAGTAGGACACTATAAGCTGTATGCTATGTTTTACAATGAAGTATTTTCCAGTTTTGCTGGCTTGCTCCCTTCAGCATGAATTTGTTCTGCGTTGCAACCCCAGTAGTGATGGTAATATCTTCCACTGAAGCGGATCCAAGTATATGCTGCATAACATCCTTTCACCCACCACTGCGTGAAAAATAAAGGAATTGCTCAAAGTATGAACTAACTATTTAAATCAGATTTGAACATGAAATTAAAAACCATTCTGTAGCCAACTGAAACAGCCTGGAAAGTTTGCAGAGGTAGATGGTAACTGCCTGAATTGGAATCCAGCCAGTAAATCCAAGCTAACATCCTGATGCAAAAGCTTTACTAGACACTCACTCCTACAGAGAGGAAGGCACTCCTGAAATTGGAACAGCAATAAATGGTAAGGACTTCCCTTTCAGGCCTCATGTCAAAGACAACTTCACTTGCAGCACGTTCCCATCACTCTTTCAAGGCAGACTTGGCTTAGTCAGCCAGTGCCACCACAAGTTGCAGCATGCAAGTCATAAAGTCAAAGAATGGTTTGGCTTGGAAGGGACATTTAAAGGTCATCTGGTCCAACCCCCCCGCAAGGAGCAGGGACGTCTCCAACCAGATCAGATTGCTCAGACCCTCATCCAACCTGGCCTTGAATGTTTCTGGGGATGGGGCATCAACCACCTCTCTGGGCAATATGTTCCAGCTGTTCCACCACCCTCATTGTAAAAATTTTTTTCCTAATACCTAATCTGAATCTTACTCCCTCTGTTTTAAAACCTGGCCAAAAGCCAGGGCAGAGCTCCTCAGGCAGCCATGCTCTGCTGCTTACTCAGCACTGAGCTTCTCCTTTTGCTGGAGCAGTTCTGGCAGGTAAGAGTGAACCCATCACAGAACCATTTTGAAGTGTGCTTCTCACACAAATGCTCATCAGGCCAGACCAGCAGGCAACCCTAGACATCCTTTGACATAGCGGTAATGACATTACTCCCTGGAAACCACAAAGACTGAGGTGAACCTGGGCGTTTCTCATACTGAAATGCTGAACATAGGTATGATGATGCAGGTTCACATACTGGCTTTATGACAAGAGCAGGACTCCCACACACTGAAACTTCTGGGCCAGCATGTGTATGGCCAGCCTGCTAACCATGTGGGGTGGTGCTAAGTACACAGATAAGATCCTTCCTATTGTGGATTTTTAGATGCTCTTGCCTCTTAGATATTATCTCAGCTTCATCCCATCTCTGTTCTAATTTTCATCTCCCATTGACAGTGGAGATACCTAAATAACGTCCATGGTGGTGCATGCAGCCAGTATTCACAGCTCTGGAAACCCCGAATCAAGCTCTCAGTGTGGCTGAGAGCCATAGGACACACACCGCATACAGTGGGGAGCTGAGGTACGGTTAAGTGACTGGCAGGGAGAGGATGACCAAGGCTCACTGCTTAATTGTAGGCTGGGGCTGTGCACACAGCTGCATCCCAGGCTGGAGTGCATCCTGCTGCGGATCCAGGCCATCCAGCCACTGCACACCAGTGCACTTCCGTGAGACCAAGCCTTCTGTTTGCACAGCTATTCCTCTGGAGATGTGGCCAGCCCTCCCTGCCCCACAGCATTTCAAAACCAGCATGACAAGCTCTCAAAAAATAGGTTCCAAATTCTACTGGTTTTACACATTTTTGCATGACAGAATTCCTGCTGGGAGATAAAAACAGTGGCTTTAACTCTTGTCTCTACTCTTCTCCATTGGCTTCCCAGTTGGCTTCCCTACTTCTAGTAATGTTCACTCCAGGCAAATGGAAAACAGATAACTTCCTAGCTACCACAAGGAACTAAAAAAAAAGACAAACAACAAAGGCAAGGTTCATGCTCCACTTCAGAGCGCTGCCTTCCCTGTGACTGCTGGTGAGGTCCCCATGGCCTCTGAGAATGTGTCTCCTTAGGGACAGTGTATTTTCCTAACTGAGAATCAGATTAGAGATTAATCTTATTCTGAGCTGTTTCCAGAAAAGCCCCAGTTCACCCAAGCATGGACCTAGCTGCCTACTGAGCTTTGCTGGCCTGCGCCCAGAATGTGTAGCGTTCACTGCAGGGCTCTGCTCCATGATCTGTATGGCCTTGTGGTATCAGAGAGGCTTGGATAACACTGTGACTTGCAGGAGGATGCATTTCATGGATTGTCAAGTGGGAGTTTAGGCACGCTTTAATTAGCTTGATTGTCTACAGCAATTGCTGTCCTTACCAACTGAGCAGGGATCCCCACCTCCCCACGTCAGACCTCTGCAGGGAGATCAAACAGGACCACAGTCACCCTTTCCCACGCAGACTGAGATACGTCATTTGGAGGCAAATAAGCCTTTAACACTAGTCCATGAGCCTAGTGATGCTTTTTGTGGGGACTTTTGTTTCACAGCATCAGCATCATCAGTTCATGCTCTTCACACAAGCTTGAAGAGCCCTGGGCTTAAACACACAAGAGGCTAACTGATCTGATGGGAAACGATAAAGACCACTGGTGTGGTTTAGAAGGAAAAGTGCAATAAAGAAACTGTTAAGGAATGTTGATGTTGTTATCATCAAATGTAAATACAACTTCCTGAGGAATGCAATAACTATATTCCTACAGCAGTCCTTTGGAAACTAGAGATATTGCAGAGCAATTAGAAGTTACTCTTGTAATTTAAATGACAATAGTGCTTTTCTTACGCTTATGTTACCCAGTCAAGAAAAAAGAGCAACCAGCACTGCACCTGAAGCTGATAGTGCCCGACTTTCCAGGGGCTCCTGGCAGATATTTTGAATTCCCAGTTATCTACGCGGTCTTTTCTTCCGGCTGCTGGGGAAACCTCCACAGGGGAGTTCTGGAGGCTCTCCTGTTCCCAGTGGGCTCCTGTTCCCATTCTGTGGGCAGGGGTAGGGCTTGAGGGCTTGTGATGGGATGATTTGGTTATGTCAGGCAGCCTTTTCCCTCCAGGTGGAGACAGTGACCAGCTTTGGGTTGGGTTTTTTTTTTTTTTACTTTTTCAAGTGGTTCTAGGGACAAAATATTGCTGTTATGATTGCATTTCTGCCAGTGTCTGAAAAAGCAGATGTGCCATCTGAGCAGGGCTGATTGTTGTATATATAAATACTCAGCATTTTCTGACAAAAACACCCTTTGCTTCTTCCTAAACAAAACCACTCAGCTGTGTCCCTGCCGCAAGCAAGAACATCAAACTTTGCAAACATCAGCAGCTTTCACATTTTGGAAAGTTAACAGTAACTGAAAAGGCAATCAAAGTGTTTTCATAAGGTGATCTTAAGTACATACCTTTGTATTACAAACCCTTATCATTTCTCTGGCAGAAATATAGGCAGTATTCATTAGGACAAACCTAATAATTTAGTTAACTTGGTGGGACACTGAACCAAGGAAAGGAAAATACTTTTTTTTTTTTCCAAGTCAGGACTGCGTTGGACACCATTGTATGGAGTTTACAAACTGCAGAGCTACTGAGTCCTTCAGCATCAAAGGAAGATGGGGTCACAAGTCTCCTGGTGTTGTCCTGCCTTGCCTGGCTGCAACTGCAGTGTCTGTCCCCATTGCCAGAAAACACTCTGGAAGCAGTAGGGTTTCTTCTGCTATTCATCACCCCGCAGGGCACAGTGGGATCTGGCGATCAGTGCTGTGGCAATTTCGCTGTCTCCTCCTGCAAACCTTCTCCCTAGGGCTTTGGATGAGTTGCACTGTACGCAGCAGAGAGCACAGCCTATTTCAAATTCAGTGTGCTGGGCTTGACCAACTGTGGATTTAAAATATGAGCAGATGGAAAAAAACCTCCATATTTACTTCTAGTTACTTCTCACGTTGTTAAAACCCTCCATAGAAAGCTCAATTAGAAGAGACGGTGAGAAACATGAGATTTTAGATTTTCCAAGGCACAAAGACATGGCTATATGACAGTCTTTTCTCTCTGCCTCAGCATTTAAGGATTATCACCTCTTGAGCTAACCAGCTGCTCCATGACCTCACAGTTTGAAAACTGCTATATAAGACGACACACATATACCTGTGTACAACGTCGCCTACACTGGGCCGTGTGCTACTCTGTTATTCTCACATTTCTCACCGGTGTGCTATACCGTGTGTGCTATACTTCATTTGACAGTACTGTATCTCAAGAGTTTCCCTAGTATGAAAGAGGCCAAAAAATAGTATGAGAGTGTTGTCAAATACTCAAGATGCCTTGAAAAAGGGAGCTCATGCCTTTTCAGCTGGAGTTTCCTCTTGGCATTGCTTTTTGACTAGATGAAAACCCAGATAAGCCACTTTAGCAAAATCACCAGCAGTTCTGTTTTCTCTCACCTCTCCAAAATACTCAGCTACCTTTTTATTTCATGTGCTGTCAGGTGCAGGTTTTACATCCCCTGCAGCAGCTCTGAGCTTGTTCCTCGGAGGTGATACAAGGGCTAAGGCTGACTAAGTGAAGTCTTTCAAGACCCTCCCTATACCAGTATTACCTTGACAGAATAAAACCAAATCTGAGCAATCCTCTAGGATGCCAGCACTTCACAAAGACTGAGAAACTGGTAATGAGCCCCTGTGGTAGCAATATTAAGGCACCAAAACAGCAGTTAATACTGATAACTGCTGAGTGCAGAGATCCCACCCTCCTCCATCCCAACCAGCCCTTCTGCTCTGAGATGCGTAACGCAGAGAAGAGACCCAAACCTGGCAGCTGTAGGCAGTTAGCTCTCATAGCTTGATCTTCACACTCATCCATCCCAGGCTCAAAACAAATAGTCCTTCTCTCCATCTGGCCTCAGAAATCCATTTCTCCCACAGGAAATGGTTGTCCTTCATTCACTGAGCTGATCTCCCTTTTGCTTTTCAAGACCGAGACCTATTTCCTGGCTCTGCACGAGAGTAGACATAGCAGGACTACACTGATGCTACAATGGGCAGTGGCAGTGATTTTCAGACCACCAAGAACCCTCTGACGTGGCACCTGCTGGCAGACCCAGACCAAGGCACTTTCAGCCACCTCACTCAGCCAGGGCTGGGGGTTCAGGATGCCTGTCCCTTTTGTAAGGCACAACCAGCTCATAACCCAGGAGGCAATTTAATAAGAACCTTCCTCAAGCCTACCCAGCTCCTCAGGGGTTCAACAGTCCAGTAGCCATGGATTAACCGACACAGAGGCCTCTGATCACCACCAGATGTTTGCAAAGTGTCCAAACAGCAATGCGTGTCTGCTTTTAAATCTGGTTTCCATTCATGATGAAGGGAAAGGTTGAGAATAATTTGATGAGTGTTGGGTTTATGTGGTTAAAATGATGGATAACAAATTTTGTTTCTCCATCTCCAAATCCAGAAAACTGGTCCTTAAGACCCATGACTTCTTAGGATTTTTGATTTTGGTTTTTACTCTAGAAAAATGTGACATTCAGCATCTGACTCTTTGCTGATGGAAACCCCCCATAGGCTTATTAAGTCAATGCAGAAGTACGGGTAATAGTTTAAACTCCTCTTCAGATACCTACGGCTTCTTGTCCTGCCCCGTAGCTAGTTATTTTATCTTAGCACAGCCACCGATCCCATTATTTCTCAAAACAGATTTTGCCTGCCTTATGGGGATCAGATCTCAAGCTGTGCATTACTGCCTGAGAGCTGTACTACAAAGGACATGCATGGTTTGATATGGGAAGGTGTGCTACAGTGCTTGAGTGCAATAGGAGCAGGATATCAGTCCCAGGGACTATAATTTGCTACATCTCTCTTGTAATGCCTAGTGTGAAAGGATCTCAGCCTAGTAGATGCTCAAAGCACCATTGCCATTAATAATATTGCAGCAGCAGAAATTTCTGATTAAATGAGACACATCTCAAAACTGGTAAGATCTTGCAGTGATGCCAGATTCACTGCATGGCACTGCATATCCCTCTGACAGCTGGTGCCAAGCAGTCCAACCTGTCTCGGGGTATCTCTTTAAACACTTCCCCTCCCGTGCCATCCAGCCAGCTCAGGGGGAAGGCCTGCACCAATTAGAGCAGCTACTCTCAGTGTTAGGAGCAACAGGGTTTTCTTTGTATTAGCCTCCCTTCAGCCAGCGGCTTATAACGTGTTCAGTCTGCATTTACAGGATAACCTGTCAAACCTGTAGCAGTACAGTATGTTCTTAAACAGCAAATGGTGTCTGTTTTCGGATACCAATGTTCTTGGCTTACTGAGATCATAATTGAAAAAATTGTCCCACTACCTTGCTTTGGAAAAAGCTCACTTTCATTCTCCACCCATTCTCCACTCCTGTCAACACACACAGTGTAAAAGCCTTGTGGTTTAACACAGCTATTTTAATATTGATTCAACATATGTCAACTGGGACTGGATCTCTACCCAATTCATCTACTTGCCTGTCTTATCCATCTGCCTATAAATCTAATTTGTTACGCAGAGTTTTCATTCCAATATGGTCTTAATATATACTGTGGGAACAGCCTTTGCTGATCCATGCTCCAAACAGAGAACAGCACTTGTGTTTTCAAAAGGGGTTGCAGCCAACAAGGCAAATTCTAGATAACAATAGAGGATCACAGATGAACCAATACCTAAACACAAGAAAAAATAACTTTTCTGAAATCACATTTCTCAACAGAAACGTGGCTGTGCTACATTCTGGGTTTGGCTGCTAAAATAGCCTTGTGTGTATTTCCATTCAAACGACTGCAGTCCTTAATATACTATAAAAGTAGTAACAACAATAAAAAAATTAGAATAGTGCATACAGTGACACCTTCCAGATTTCTCCATTGTTTTATTTGCTTAATAGCCCATTACACAGAATAAAGAGTGAGTTTTCAAAGCCATAGATTTAGTTAGCCAGTCACTGGAGATTTAAAAGGCAGAGATCTAATAAATGCTTGGGCAGCATTCTTCAAATGTAACCTCCAGAGATTTTAATTAAAGCTATATCAAGAGCTGGCCAAAAAAATATTTGAAAGAGTTAATAAACCAAATTATAACACTAACCTATTCAATATTAACTGTTTTATAAGAGTGAAACTATTTCAAAAGACAAGAATGTAATATATTCCTCCTTACCTCTTCCTGTAATTAAAATTAGTAGGTTATTATTGAAACATCAAAATAAAAAACAACACTGAAAATCAGTTTTGTGATAAATAGTACCAGCTTAGCTCTATCCCTTTTATTACAAATAATTTGCCATAGTATAATGCCAAGATCTACCACACATCTTTGCACATATATCCTCTGCAACATTTGTTGTTAGAAAAAGGAGCAAAATGTGCCTGTTAGTCTACAGGTTTTAATTAGCTCAGATGAACAGCACATTCACAGGATCATTTTAATCACACAGGAATACTAGGTTTCTGAAAGAAGCAAACCAAGGATGACATTTGGATGAATTCTGATGAGGACTCTCTGGGATCTGAACAGTCTCGAGAAAGTTCATATAGTTCGTTCTGTTTTCCACAGTTCTTACACTCATGCTGATACTAATTAATTCCTTTGGTAGTCAAAAGGCAAATGAGAAAAGACATTGAGGTCTATTTTACAGGCTCTAATTCTGCAAGATGTTTAGTGCCTTAAAAAATAAAGCATTACTGAATCCAGAATGGCCTTTGGGTATATAACAGAACTGAGGCTATGCCAGTTGCAGGGACGGATTTGGATGTCATTAGCACAACAGTCACAGCAACCTAGGGCTTACTAAAGAGTGTGAACGCGGCAGTGGTGAATCCACATGGCTAGCTACTGCAGCTAACTGGTTAGCTAGCTTAAAATGTGTTCCTGTGTACCCGCAGAGGAAGCTCAAACAGTTCAGTTGTGTAAGGTGGCCATCTCTGTGTCCATGCACTGCCTCCGGTGGGCTGTGTGGGGGTGAGCACAGAGGACATCTTGAGCTCTTGTGTCCACATTCACTGTAAACCAAAGCACCCTCTTCTCCATCTGCATTACTATGAACTGTCCTCTTTTGTAACAGTCCTTATGCTCAGACAAAATTGCAGCAGCTATAAGAGAGAGACAAAAAAGGCAAGAAAAGAGATGAAGAGTAGACACCCTCCCTATTGTTCCTGGATTGAATAACTAATACTCTTTTTATATTCTGTCACACTGCCTGTTAGCAGCACAGATGGTAAAAAATACCCCCAAATGCAAAGGAGTGCAAAATAAAGATACAACCATGTGCAACCTAGACAGGCTGACTGTGTGGGGTAAGCAGAGTTACATTTCAATAATGCTAAATGGCAAAACATCCATTAAAACCACAAAGCATAGTGTGGTGATTTTGCAGGATAAGGGAAGTCATCCCAGCAGTTTGAAGAAGGACATGGGGTCATGGCAGTTACCTAACTAAACATGAGCTCCATGTGTGACATGGAGGCCATAAGGGCTAAAGGAGGCCATGAAAATGGGCCTGCAGCCAGCTGCAAAGAAGTTGCCACATATCTATCTTTGACATTGGTGCAAATACTGGAGTGCTTGGCTGGCTCCTGATGCCCGCAGTTCAAGAAGGATGCTGGTGAATTAGGGGCTGTCAGAGCAGAGCTACAAATGGTTAATGGATCAGAAAATGCCTTCCAGAAAATGACTGCAGGAGCTCAAATTTGTCACTTTGGCAAAAAAAAAAAGAGGGGTTTGAGTGTCCTTGATGACAGTCTAAGAATACTTTAAGGGCACAGAAATAGGACGTTAAGTTTCATTATTCTGACAGAGAATGGCATAGGCAGGTTCAATGGCCAGATGTTGAGGTGTGATAAACTCAAACAGAAATATGGCACTGTGTACTCCTAAGAGGGAGAATATTTAGTTCTTGGGTCTTCTTTGCAATGTTGTGGTGGTTTCACCTTCATGGAACCTGTAAAACAGAGAGGGATGGTTTTCCCACTGATCTGCTCCAAGAGAAGCCAAAGTGAATTCAGGACACTTCTCTGGCCTCAGTTTTAGAAAAGCTCAGACTGGATGCTCACTGTATCTCTTCTGGGTTTTTAGTACTGAGACACTTGCATCTTCCCTGGCTCAGCTTTCTTGAAACTACTGTTAATCTGCATGAACTAGGCATTTCAGCCATACAGTTAAGGCTTGGTCCTGGAAGGCCCTGGAGGCCTTGGAGAGCAGTAGATAGCTCAAGGGATCTGGGCTACAAATGAGAAATGAACTGAAAGGTTTCACAGTGCCTGAAAGCAGATATTGCTATTGTCTGTAGCAGCATGCAACTTGTTTGCTAATGAGCTCATTAATCCTTTGCTCTCTGAAGATTTTGCCTTCGAGGTTAAATAAAAGCTGTTCTCTGGGGAGACTTCCTCTTCCTTGGCTGCTTTTCTTCCCTAAGAGCAAAGATGAAACCTGTTTAGAAGGGTGTGTTTTGAGTCAGGAGTTTGGCATTTCTTGAAGAGGGCAACTAGGGCATTTCCTCAGCACCCCAAGTGATGATAATGTTGGATGATTTCTGGTCTTAGCCCCTGAAAGATTTACTTTGCTTAGAGGGGGTGGTTGCTGAAACTGTTCAGCAGCTGGAGGGGAGGTAAATCACATTAGTGGGATTGTGCTCATGGCTTAGCCTCCTCACCCTGAAACTTGGGTGGATCACAAGATGGTGTTGTCACCTGGGAGCAAGTGACATGGGAATAAAACCATGTGCATTACAGACACTACTATTTCTCTCTGCTGCATCAAGCCTTTAAGAGGAATCCATGCAAATATTTCCAAAGACCTCATCAGGATCAGCTTTTACATGTGGCCCGTTCATGCTGCTGCATTTTTATTGCCTCCTTTTTGAGGCACACCAGAGGAATGCATATGAGCTGGAGTGCAGTAATAGGAATGAGACTGTGGCCTACACTGGCCCAAGAACTCCACAGGGACAGGGCAGAGCTGCTGAAGATCTGCATGCTGAGAGCTAAACCCCTAACCTATGTTTCCATAGGCCAACTTGACATGATGGCTTCACTACTCCCCAACAAGATACTTGTGTTTCCCTGAAGGGAAGGTTTCTGGCTTTCGATTCAGAGTGTGGGAAGGAAAACAGTTGCAATGCTTTGATGGGGAAGAACTCATCAGTGAAGACCTGATCTTTACATCGAGGTGGAGGTGGGACTGGGAGGCAGTGGTGGGGAGAAAACTTCAACTATTTTGATACATTAAAGGTGGCAAATGCCTATTTTCTGACACTATTACACAACTATTTTACATATCCTTTTTTTTTTTTCCTGGTCCTCAACATACAGGAACAACATTATTTCTTCCTTTTTCAAAAACAGACAAAGGCTGCTGGTTGCCACAGCTCTGTCAAGGGTTAGTTCACTATTTGGAATGTGCATGGACTTGGTAAAACACATTCCTCTTATGAACTGGCTAATCTTTGAAATTTAAGTTTCCTGAATTTCCTGTACCATCTTCAAAGAAAAGCAGTTGATGGTTTCCTCCCTCCCCTTAACAATTGTGCTCTAGGAGTCAAATAACTCAGAAAACAGGAAATTAAATGAATTATGGCAAAATCCCGCAGACGGTTCTAATTTTGTTTTTACAGCTAATAAAGATAATATGTTTTTCCACAAAACCATAGAATAACTAGACTGCTATAATTTTGTTTTGTGTATAATTTATTTGCTTACACTATACTTAGTGCCAGAATCTTTTTTCTGTAATCTTTATTGATAATAAAAGAAAATGGATATCTTTGGTGTAAGGTCTTTGGAGCATATGTCTCACAAGGATTTCATCATAGCACTATCTGGAAGCTCAGCAGCTCATCAATGAGATCTTTTGAGCTCAGTGTTCAAGAAATATGCTTCTACACACATACCAGCAGAATTAGGAGCAGTTTTTAGACAAAGACAGGCCCAGTGACAATTCCAAAAAGAGTACGGCAAGACACCAAAAGGATGAATCTTAAAAGAAATGAAGAAAGCTCTGCTAACAGATTGAAAGTATTGCCATTCGCTGTACCAATCCAACATTTTTGTTTGCTGAAAATGATCGGCGTGCCTCTGCTGGGCTGGAGACAGCAGATGGCACAACGTGTCTGTTCCTCAAGGGACTGTTGGATTATGTGTGTGGAATGCGTTTTGTTGGTCTCAACCCAGGCAAGTCTCATTGCAAAGGCAGTCATGAATGCTTCATATCCTGGCTGAAGCTCCAGCAGAGAAGCCAATTCTGGATGTACACAGCAAATGAACTGACTTAAGTGTGGCTTCCTACTGGCACACTCCTCCAAATTAATTTTTGGTTGTTTTTCTTGGAAGAGACCATCCTCCTCCAGCCCTAGCACCTT
Organism: Tetrax tetrax; assembly: GCA_009806455.1. Lineage (NCBI taxonomy): Eukaryota > Metazoa > Chordata > Aves > Otidiformes > Otididae > Tetrax > Tetrax tetrax. The sequence goes on along the minus strand of WHYT01015477.1, from coordinate 20,892 downwards.
CCACAATTATCAGGAATGTATGCCTTCTTGAAGAATATAAAATTATTTACAAAATACTGCTACTCAGTATTTTGTGAAAACAAATACCAGTGAGATACCCAGAGTGGGATTGTATTGGCATTAGTGTGTGACATGGAGGCTACTCTTCGTTAGTCAGAAAACCTGCCATATGGTATCCTCTGAAAATCTCCACCCCAAGCTACCCCGATACCTACTGGCAGGTGCAGAGATTTGTAACAGAAATGTTGCAATTCTAAGATAAAGTTGAATTATGTGTGTGAAAGTATGACAAAAAAAAAAAAAACAGAGCAAGGGTTAAAAGAATGGCCTGTGTTCATAGCCAAGGATGTGACTGTAAGTGATGAACCTGGTAAACACAGGGGAATGTGTTCTTTACACCGAGAACAGAGAGCCCGTGCTCTGGTAAAGCCACTCTCTGGTGCCTGGAGGGTGACAACAAAACATGCCTGGTGCACGTGCTGTTCTTCTTCCAGCTCTCTCAACCAAACAGCAGACCACAGCTGCACAGATACCCAAAACTGGAAAAGCAAACAGTCAGGAAACTTGCTTATATGTCTTGCTGCTTTGGAATATGCATGTGTGAGAAGGTCACTGGGTAGAAGCAACTTACACAGAGATTTGTAAAATAAAATCCCACTCTTCCTTCACAGGGTGTGAAGGAAGAGTGCTTAGTCTTCTTACACTAATTTCCCACACAAACAGTAAATAACATAACACTTTAATTTACAGCTGAGAATTTCACCTAAAGCAGCCCACCCCTAAAGCTTTGTTAAGAGACACTTGCCTTTCTCCACATTAGATCACAAAAAAAAAAAAAAACCCAAAAAACTGACAACCTGTTACACCTAGAGGCCATGGGAGCTAGCTACCACCTGCAAGATGTTTTGATTGTCTGTTGCTTGAGAATGATGACAGAAGGTGGATTTAAAAAAAAAAAAGCATATTTGCACTTTCAAAATGTCATTAGTCAAATGGCTGCCTAACTCCAAACATGTAAATAAATGCCCATTTGGGAGCTCAGAGCACACACTTCTTCTCTTTGCACCTTGTAGGAAATTATCAGAAGCAGTCAGAAGGAAAATTCCCTGCTGTTCCTGACCTGGGAAGAATGCTGGGGCTGAAATATCATTGCCTGAGGCACCAACACAAATAGCTTGGGAGAAAAGTCAACCCCATAGGGTGGAGGAGTGGGAGAGGGGACAGGATGGGACAGGTTACTGCAATAGCAGAGAAAAGATTCAACACTGCAGACTTCTGTTCCAGTAGTTAATGGAAATAGCTACTGAATGAAATAAAATGCTGGAAATCAAGCTTTACACTTCTTATGTCCCATCACTAGCTGAAAGGCAAAAAAGGACTGAGAAAGTGCTTATAAAGAAATGGGAAAAGTGCCCATACTTCAGAAGAAAAAACAGAAATGTCTTTGCCAACTGTGAGACAGGTAATCTCAAGTAAGCCAGTAGCAGTAATTGGGGGAGCTTGCCCTGGGTCTGGATCTCTTAGCACAGCATGCAGAACAAGTGCTCTGAGTCTGGGAGCAGGGCAGAGGCAGCTATGATGAAGAGCCCATGAAAGATGTGGTCTGTCAGATCACCAGAAAACCAGCAGTAACCTCACTGGAAGAAACAGTAGATCAAAGCAGAGGAAATAGATCCCAAGCAAAGGTCCTGAGGCCACTGCTGAATTGCAGAACTTCTCAGAAGAATAGCTTGGTATCTGCAATACTCTTTTTAAATTCAAGGCAAAGGTTATGCTAGCTGCACAACAACAGGAAACCTGGAAACTTTCTCACAAATGAGCTTCAGCTCATGACTGGAATAGCTCAGGGTCACTTTCCTTGGTAGCTTGAGGGGCAAATAATTAATGAAAGATAATTCAAAACCCTTGACAAGCTGCAAAGGCAAGACACCTGCTAGGTCTTTACAAAGTCTGTACAGATTTAACCTGGACCAGTGAAAGAGAGCGGAGGTTTTGTATTGCCCATTTGGCATGAATGTCACTGGCGTACAACATCAATGCTATCGAGTCTCACAACAGCTTCAGAAACTCTTCAAAGGAGTGCAGTTCTTTAACAGTAAGGAGGGACTGAATCTCTATATGTATGATGTTTAGATAAGGGAAACCATCACATCTGGACATGTAGTTAGAAGACAACTGAGGACTAGAATTATGTGAAGGAAATGTACATCACCCAGAAAAGCCAACTGCTATTCTTAGGGCCTGTGGTTGATATAGGAAGGGAAGACCACATCCAAAATGGGTCAAACCTGAAATGTCGCTGCTAAAAGTATGTTAGGGCTGGTGCAGGCCCCCATCACACTTGCAGAGGAATATCACGACTAATCTGATCTCAGACAGTTTCTTGAAGGAAGACCCAGAAATGGCTGTGAGGATTTCTCCTGACCACATCCTGCAACCTGTATTTGATGTCACTTCAAAGCCCACAGCCACTGCAGCAGATCTCAGCAGTTTTGGTGTTGGCAGGTGCAATACAACTTATGTAGACATGAGTAGAAGCCTGTAGTGAATTGTTCAGCTGATTACTAGGTACCAAAGCTTAGGCAAAGGATATTTAGGGAACATACTGTAAGATACTTGCTAAGCAAGTGTAGATTCTCTGTATCTTCTCGGTCACAATAGATCACAAGGTCTTCTAGCCTGAACAGATAAGAGCTGAATAGACTGAGAAGCTTTGCTTCTCTGGCAGTATCTTCTTCTAACCTATAAGTAAATGAGCCACCAGAGAAAGCGATACATGTCCATATTAAAAGAAAAAAAATCAATAATTCAGAGACTACGTATTGCTTGCTAGCAATATAGGGCCAGCTCAGCAGCTACGGGTTGAAAAAATCCGGACAGTGCACTACATGGTCTTAAGGGAAAATCCCATCCTACCATAGGTAGCTCTCCTTAAAGCATGTGGGGCTGAGAGACACGATATCTACAAAGACTTAGGCAAGGTAATTTTTAACTGCCAGATGGCAGAGTGTGACCTACCCAGACTTAAACAAATTCTGACGAAAACCTGGATCAACAAAAATTACAAGGTAGCACTGGTTAAGAGCTTCCCCAGGGAACAAGCCTAGCTGAAACACAGCTGAGCATGCAATATGAGAGCTGAGGAGGAATTCTATGAAGAAATATTTTCTTTCAAAGCCTGCTCACTTCAGAGTAGGCAAGAGCTTGCTGGTATGAGTTGGGGCTGTTCAGCCTGGAGAAGAGGAGGCTCCAGGGAGACCTGATAGAGGTCTTCCAATACCTCAAGGGGGCCTACAGGAAAGATGGGGAGAGGCTGTTCAGTAGGGCCTGTTGTGATAGGACAAGGGGTAATGGGTTTAAATTAGAAGGAGGTAGGTTTAGATTAGATATTAGAAAAAAATTTTTTACAATAAGAGTTGTAGAGCACTGGAACAGGTTGCCCAGAGAGGTGGTGGATGCCCCATCCCTGGAAACATTCAAGGCCAGGCTGGATGAGGCTCTGAGCAACCTGATCTAGTCAGGGATGTCCCTGCTTCTTGCAGGGGGGTTGGACTAGATGACCTTTGAAGGTCCCTTCCAACTCTAACCATTCTATGATTCTATGATTCTATGAGTTTTTACATAGGATTTACAAGAAGCTAACTCAGCTACTTGTTCTTACAACAGTAGCATCACGAAATGGTATCAAGTGGGTACAATTGCTGGAGCTCATCTGGCCAACGCCTTGCTCTGCTGAGAGTTCTGACAACTCCAGTAGTTCTTTCCTCGGTACTTACCAATCATCTTTTCTTAATACTTTTTAAATTTCTGTGGATAATTAAGTATCAGAGTCTCAGGGACTGGGACTATAGAGATATGGTTGCACTCAGGAACTACTGATTGTTTCTTAGTGGATGAGACAAAATTTTTTTCATGCCAGAACATCTTTGTCTGCCAGTTTGGAAAAGGGTTACCACTGAAACCTTCAAAAAATTCTATAGGATAAAAATCCTTGATGTCTTCCCAGAAGCACAGTGTCAAAGAGGAACAGAGTGAATCTTCAGCTGGTTCTAAACACAATTGAATGTAGCTCATCAACTGTTGTGGCCTTGGTGCAGAGAAGACTTTGAGAAAACTTTCACAGACTTTAATGAGATATTGATAGACAAAAGAAAAAAAAGACGTGAAAATCCTCCTAAGTGCCACATAATTAAATCTCAGTGAGGGGTGAAGCTGATGATTTGTGGGAACAATTATGCTCTTTTAAAATAGCAGTTCTATTAAAGGCTACTCAACTGTCTTCACAAATCTCTGCAAATGACCACTCAAAGAAATCAGCTCTACTGCCATTGCAGAGGGCACTCAAATGCTCTAGTCATGGAGCAGGGCTCTGTTTGGGGAGATGTTGTACAAATGCAGATAAACACTGGTCTCTGGTCTCTGCACCCTAATCCTTGCCACAGAGTGTCCTGCAATGCACAGACACCAACACCTCATCTGACTAAGAGCCTTGCTCTGCAAAAACCCCTTTAGGGTTTTTCCTGTCTTGGCTACAAGCAAGTGTCCACGTTTAGAGCCTCTATCTAGGTCCAGGTTCTTCTGAATGAGACATCTATTGAGGGTTGATGGCCTGACTCAGAGGAACTCACAGAGTGGTGTTCAGAAAACCTTCAGAAGCTACCGTCTTGCTCAAGACACAAGAAACCAATACTTAATTATCCTTCAGTTACTGTGAGTCGACATATCATTGTGTCCGTTCCTGTCTTTGTGACTCAGAACAGCATTTGGGTTAAAATTGATTAAAGGCAACAGTATTTATGTGCTATGACAGCAACTGAATCTCTAGTGGTAATTTTTAAAAATAGCAGATATTCTATTGTCCACAATGTATAGACTCATGACAACTGAGAAAAAACAGAGCAGAGTTAACTGCACGCATGGTTTGCAAAAAAAAATTCGACTGTGGATATCAGACATCTGCAGTTATTATAAAGAAGTAGGACATACTATGTCTAAACTCCTCAGCATATTCCAGACCACAGTCTTGGTAATTTCCCAGTTTTTCCACTGGGTGCCTATCAATAAAGCCTAGGGATCTGAGAGGATATCCAGATTTAAAATTGCAATTTCTATTGCTTTAGGCCTGAAAGGTGATACGTATTTTTCCAGCATCTCATAGTACCTGGAATTCTCACTGGAGATCTTTCTGGCACAGCCTTTTGTGGGATATACTTTATTTACTGCCAGAGTGCCAAAGTGAAATTTCAGCTATATAAATGCAATAAAATCTAGCCTTTTCATGCATCCATTACCAGCAAGAAGACAGAACCAGACCTCCTGAGGAATTCCTGCATCTTTTGTTATAGAGTCACTTGACCACTCTGGCCCCTTCTGAAGTCTAGCACAAAAGCTGTTTATAGAATATATTAAGAGCAAAAAAAGTTCCTTCTACCTTATCTTTGTGATATCCTCTGGAGGTCTAACAAATCTGAATTGCCAAACATTTCCTATTTCTCAGTCCTTCCACTTCTCTTTAAAAATCAGTTCAAACTACCTCAATGAAAATTGAGATCAGTTGCTGTTGAAGAGAAAGCCTATTTATTTTTTAGGCCCACAATAACTCTCTCCTTCTCTATTTGCCCAGATGTATTTTTTTCTAGTGCTTTCTCATCTTCTTTCTCTGATGGCTTATAAATTCAGGTCATTGATTTCTCCTATGTTTATATATTCTGTGTGATATAAAGACAGCTAGCACACTAGCACATTACATTTTTAAGGTGTATGAACCAGATGGGATTCAATATGGTAAGAAGCAAAGGGCAAAGGCAGGAAATCAACCAGCTGATGGCTGAGGAAAGGGAACATTCCTTCAGGGAGAAAACTAAGAGATGACATAGAGCTTGAGTTTGCTGTAGCATTCCTAAAGAGAAAGGATTGGTCAAAATGCTCTCAAAAAGTGGAATAAAAAAGGTTGAAATATAGAAACTGAATACATTTAAATCTGTCCTAAATGGACAACAAATACAAGATGCTGATCTTAACACTTCTAGGCATGCTCAACTTTAATACAAATTCTAGGTAATGTCAGTCTGGGCTGGTGCCCTTTCCATGGAGCAAAGCTTTGCAGGAACTTTTCATTTTTAGGCTCAACTTTTCCCTGCTTGTGCTCAGAAAACAGCTTCCCACGCTACCTGCTGGTCATGACACAGAGAAAGAGATCAGGTGAAGAGCAGGTCATAATTTCGAACATTTTGGCTCCATTACGCTGGTGTCAGAAGCAACAGGTGATCCAGAGAGATGCTTGTTGCTGGCTGTGTTTTGAAAAGGGAACAAAAATTCTCCTTTCCTCTTAATTGGAAATTATGGCAAGAATATTTTCCTATCATGGATGGTGAAATGGAGTTAAAAACTCCACAACAACTACTTAGATCAAACAGATGGGTAACAGCTAAAAGCTGACTTGGCAGAGAAAGTCTGCATGATCCCATTCCTCTGTTCCTGCTTTAGCTTGGCTTAGGTGGATGTGACAGAGTAAGGGCAAACCACAGCAGGATCCAAGGCAGAAGGGGGTTTGCAGCAGGAGAGCATCTTTCTTGGCACAAATCAGAGCCAAGAAAGAAAAAAAAATAAGTAGAGCTCACAAAAGGGATGCATTTTTGTAGTAGAAAAGAGAAGCAAGGAAGCTCCCCCCACTCTGTGCATGCAAGGGGAGACTCAGAGGAGCCCTACTGCTTGCAAAGCTTTGTGAGACTGCAGGGGCAAAAAGATGAGCAGTTCTAGGTTTTACCAAGGACCTTGGAGCAGTCTAATCCAGTACAACAGCAATAAAAGCATTTAGTTAAAACTCACAAGCTAATCAGACTAACCACTTTGTGCTAAGCATACTTACTACAACACTCTCTTACTTCCTCGCCAACCCTTCATCAGGCAGTTTCTCCTTGTTCCCTCCATGCAGGCTCTCCCTGGGTGATCACACTTGGAGCTAGTGGTGTTCAGGCACATTTGCTCCTCCATCCTTGCTGCTGTTCTGGTCTCAGCTATTATTCACTGCTTGGTACGTGACACAGAAGCATTGATACATTCAAGCTGCTTTCCAAAAGCAAGAACTACCCACATATTGTGCTGCCATGCACATGCAAACGGTTATCCAGTCATATCAAGTATAGTTTAGCCATCCTGGTTATTTATTCTAGACTTCAAAGACTGCTTTACTGAGCAGAGGATATTCAGTGGTCTCTAGAAGTAGTTATTTGTTTTCCTTTGAATGCTCTCATTTGACTACTACAAACCCACGAATTATTATGAGAGCTTTTTGATGCCGCTACATCCCTATGCTGTTACGGAAGATCCACCCTTACTTCCCAGGATGAATCCCTAACTCACAGTGACCTGTACTATATATTATGAAGGTCAGCCATGCGGGAAGACATGCAAAGATCAAACACTTTGTAGCTTTCTTTAAGCCCAGGAGTATTACCAGACCATGAACATCGGATTTCTCCACTAATACACAGACCTCCAGAGTGATGGCTCATAGGAAGCCTCAGGTGTTACTGTGGCAAGTACTGGGTTCCAAGAACAAAATCAGAGCTCTTTTCTGCATTGGCTCAGTAATGAAAAGCACAAGAAAATACTTGGCAAACACATTTTTCAAGTGGAGGAAACAGCTATTTTGCAGTTCTGGGAAAATAAATTATTTAGTCTAATTTTGATGTTGGAGTCTGCAGACAATCACTCTCACACAGCTCCTTTTATCATCACAATAATACGTTTTCCTTTCCTAGTGCTTATTTTTGTGTCTGGTAGATATGACGTATTATGCTCTTGGGTTTCTTTAAGACCTCTTTTTTTCTCCCTCAGTGCTGGTTTCTAAAACCATTCATTTTTATCCTGTCCTCGCTTTACTGCTTAAGCGTTTATAATGTGTTAGCATTCCATCTATTTTAATTCAAAGCTTAGCCAATCCAATAAAGGATGTTTTCTCGCTGTTTTGACTGATGATGTGGCAGGATTAGAACCTGATCCAGGCTGCTATGGGGTAGCTGGCTTATCTTGGTGGGAGAGCTGGAACTCAGTGTTCAGTCGCTGCAAGAAGAAACTGTTCCAAAGCCACGCAGATTCCTCACAGTGCTTCCTACTCCAAACACCCTCACTCCCACTGGAAAGGAAAAGAGCACGGGAAGGTGATAGTGTTTGTAAGCTGTGTGACTAAAGCAGGATCTTCTCAGAGGAGCAGCCTCTGAGCAGCTTCTGGCTCCATTGACTGCTGTATGGTACCTGCAAGAAAAGTGAAGCTGTGAAGGGGCCCTGGCTGATATGGGATGAGGACTTCCCCCTTGATCATATGTAACTGGTATAAAATTTCCAGTTTAGTGGCTCAGCACTCACAGTTGGTGCTGAATGCACAAGAGAGGAGAGAGGAGCTTTTCTGCCTGTCTCAGGGTTGAGGCAATCTGGGGAGTTGGCATCTGAGGGACAGAGAGCAGGAGCCTCCAGGAACCTGCAGCACTGTCAGGAATGGGAGATGAACAAAAGCCATAAGCGGCTGGTATTCCCATTTAGCACTGCCCCATTAAACAGTATTCTTTGCTACAAATAGCACTAACCTCAAGTATCTGCTCTTAGGAGGTATTCCAGTGAGAAACTTTTCCCGATTAAGTGAGGAAAGCAGAATGTTAAAAAGTGCCCAGTCTGGGCAACACTCAAGTGAAAAAAGTGATGTTGGTGTAATGTAAGCTGGAGAATAACAACTGGGAAAACAAACAAACAAACAAACAAAAAAAAAACCCAACAGAGAGCATTCACTTTTTTTACCCCCTCAAACTGTTTCTACAGAATAGCAGCTTTGTGAAACAGAACTTTTGCTAAAGGTCTTGCTGTGTATTGTGCCAGTCCAAAGGGAGGAGCAGTGTGCTCCTTCACTATGTGAACCACTGTTCCCTTTGAAGATGGGTACATCAGCAATTTAACTGATATGCTGTGATTCAGTATGCACAGTAGTGTGGAGAGAGCTCAGCATTTGGAAAAGGCAGGTTATTCAAATGCTGACACACTCTAGCTTTAGATGCAGTCCCTGTCTGAGGGTGGTGTTTGAAGGAATCCAAACCGAGGAGCCGTACTGAGGGTTTTCAGATGCCATAATGCTCCAGCCAGGATCTGACCCCCCGAGCACCCACTGTTCTCCCTTGGAGACTTAGCTCAGCTCTCTGTTACTGTTTATTCTGCTCTTCTGAACTGCCTGATATGCTAAGACTTTAACCCAATGAATAAAGTAAAGGAAAACATTTCTTCTTCATGTATTCCCATAAAACTCTAGCTGACTTCCTAACTTCAGTGTGGCACTGGGTAACCAAAGTACCTAGCTTCAGGTACCCAGCATACTGATGTAGTAGGCTGTAGTAGGAGTATCTTTCTCTTTCCTCTGATTGAGTTTCCAGATGAGCAAACATCCGGCACATAGTGGATTCAAAGTCCTAGAAGCCAATCTTCTATTTACCAGAGGGATATGAAGCATTACCTTAGGTTATAAGACACAGACCCTGCGTAAGGAACTTCATCTCACAGAACATATCCCAAGCCAGATACTCATGAACAACAGGTTTGAACTTGGCCTCTTCCAGATGAAGGCTGCTAACAGACAAGAGGTTATCTCAATAATTACTTTGTTAACTTGACTGTGCCTTAGTCACTCTTTCTTTTTTTTTATTTTTTCCCTAAGGAGTGCTTTTTGCCCCTCAGTCTTTCTGGGTTCTCCACTTGCCTTCATGTTAAGGTGCAAGCTTCTTAAATTACTCATGGTACCTGCACTCCTCCAACTCTTGAAATGCCCCATTTTGAAAAGAAAATTAATGCTTTCAGCAAAAAAAATAGTTTTGCCTTCTGGGCAGAATATTAAAAAAAATCTGCTTATTGTTATTTCTTCTTAATATTTTTTTTTTCAAAAGAAAACCACAGTAAGATTCCAGGTCCACATCTGTCAAGCATATACACAGACCAGAACCACGCCACTGAACAGTGAGCTGTTGAAAAAACTTGGATTTGAAATTTTCTTAATGTGCTAAGGCATTAGCTGATATAAAAAGCTTTCCATCTAATCTGGACACAATTAATTATGCCATCAGTAAAAATAAACATCATTTTTCCAGTCAAACATAATGAGTTAAGGCAAGTCCACTCATTTCTGCTTAATAAGGATCCCAAATTGTTTTGCAAGTACACTGTTTTTGTCTTAACTCCTATCAGTGCAAATAGGCAGAAACCAATTAGCAGTTTATTAGTGTGTTAAGGTGTTAGTAATTCTTATTACATAATGAATCAATGTTTCTGCATCAGCCTTCAGTCCTTGATTAAGTAACACACTTAAGCACAGATTTAACTCCAATTATGGAAACAGTCCTCTGAAGTTAGGCCCGTGCTCAAGCGTGTAAATTATAAAATGCATGTTGTGTTCAGCATAAGAGCTATAAAACCAAAGGCACGCTGAAGCAAGGAAAAATTCAAGCTGACGTGTCTCCTACTGTTATAGCTTTTCAAAAGGTACAGATCCTTACATTTCTATTCCTGTGCCTACTATTGTGTTGTTAGTTAACCATAACTCAATCCAGAATAGCCTTGTGGGGAGAGCAGCAAAAAAAAAAACTGCTGCAGGTCCTAGAGCGGGGTGTTGGGTAGCAGTGCAAAGCACATGGTAACGGTGGGAGAAGAGATGTGCCCAGGCCTCACATCTGCCTGGAGCCCCTTGCACTACCATTGTGGCTCTGAGCCATCCATGTATCAGAGTAAGCTAAGTAAGGAGTGCCCTAAGCCTGTAGCATGGTAAGGCGTGAAGAGGGTACTCTACAAAGAATGCTGCCTGAATTTGGAGATAAGTAATATATACTTCTCACTGTTTCAAGCCTCCAGCCCACAAAGGAGCCAAGCAGAGCTGCCCAGTGCCTACAGTGCAGTCATGACTCTGGTCAGCGGTTGGCTGAGCTAGGTTCTTTCAAGCTGAGCCACCACTGACAGCAAGGTCTGCATTTGGTTAGTTGTGACACAGGCAGCATGACTGCCTGTACTACTACTCTAGCAGCCTGGCCATAAACATCCCCCCAGTGAGGGGATGCAGACAGGGATTCAGAGGTGAGAACATTACCACCCTGCATATGTCTTTTACTTGTAAAAAATGACTGAAGCAGTCAAGTATTTGGGTTTTTTTTTTTTTTTTCCTCCAAAAAGAAGAGTCAAAAGATTTCATTTTCCCCCTGAAGTGATTAATTCTGGCAGGTTTCATCCTAAATACAATAGCAGATATTTAAAGATAGGTAACATTTGATGTATGAGAGAGTTTTATTGCCTGTCTTTATAGCACTGACATGTCTTGGGGCTGTCCTTTATTGTACCAATCAGTGACCTAATAAATGTTACCATTAATTGAAGTACAATAAATTCACTGCTTTAAAAGAATTGATAGAAATTCTCATGTGAGTAGAATAATGCATTTTCAACCAAATAACTGATTTTAAACATGCTTTTCTTATGCCAGTGAAAGGTAGTACTTATTAGAGAAAAAAAAAAAAGGTACAACTCCTATCCAGTACTTTCTCTTTGCCTTCTCTGTCATGGTTCTATTTCCTCCCTTTGATATTTTCAGAGTGGGAGAATTTGAGTCTAGGACTGTATCCACTGGAGAATTTGTGACCTATCTGATGTTCTTACAAAGAGGTAAAAATGGGATTACTAAGATCAAAAGTGATTTCCTCTGTTACTGCTGAAGACACTTTTTATTGTCTCACTCATTTTCGGAAGATGGAGGAGGGAAAGAAATCTTCATTGTCTCCTTATATCTGTGGACAGTGCTTTATCCACTTAACCAGCAAAAAACGATGTAGAGGACCACTGAGTTCATCACGCGTTACCCCCTCACTGGGCTGTGAAGCCTCTGAAGTCACTCAAGCCCAATCAATGCTTTTCCCCATGGAGAGTAAGTGGCTGAGGCATGCAGAGGCCTGTGCCTCTCTGACCCTCCGAGCCATGCCGATGCTTCTGATGTTTCTACGCCTCTTCCATCATGACTCCCAATTCTTCTGAAATGAGAGGATTACAGTTAACATACCCACTACCTCCATCAGTTTGGTTAGCTGTCGGTCTATTAGTAACCCACAGGTGGATGAGCTTTGTGGTAGCACGGTGCATCTCTGACATCTTTCACCCAGAAATGTTCTTTCAACCCCGAAGTGGTGGGAGGTGGTATTGGATGGGGGAAGCTCTTCACACAATTCTTGAGAGCCTGCACCACGTAGGAGTGGTTGAATTGCAGATGGTCACCCTGGTAAACAATGCAATTTCATCTCTGTCTCAGCGCTTGCCCACCAGAAATGCCACCAACAATGGCAATGTTTCAGGGGAAACATATCTCACCTCAGCCACATCAGTCCGGCTTTTACTCCTCTATCACCAGTACCCTCTGGTTTTGCAGGACAACCAAAACCAAAAATTCTCATCAGAGGTCCTTTTCGTTTTGACTGTCCCATCATATAAGTACTCCAGCAGTAATCACAAAGATCTCCTCACCAGATCTATGGTTCTTTCTTCCTGCTACCAGCTCCCTGCGCTGAGCAGCATGCTGCAGAAACACAGGTGTATGCGAAGGCAGGTGCAGTACCCACTACCTGTATTGGTGGCACAGGAAAACCTGCCACTTTCGTTTCTCATTACCAGACCAAAGTTATCATAGGTATCTTGTATGTATGGGTTTTTTTTTTTTTTTTTTTTCCAGACAATTGTTTTTCTTTCATGAGCTCAAATAAATTGTTTGACAATAAAATAAAAAATCAGTAAGATGCTCATTAAATCTACAGCTGGTAAGAAGCTGGGGGTCCTACAACACAGTTCTTTACTCTGTGGCTGTAGCCACAGCATGATAATCTTTCCTAGTCAGCAGTTAGAATATCCTCTCTGGAGGCCTACTTCAGTGCCTCAGAGATATAACTACCAAATTTTAACGAGATATGACTTTCTCAGGAGCTGGTCTAAGACTCTAGAAGTTGCTTTTCAGCCATGCCAGGAGCTAGGGAGCATATCAAAGCTCAATGGTATTTACTGAAAGTGTGAAGAGTATTTTTTAGATTTTGCCCTCTCTGAGGTGAATATGGAGCAAAACCAAAGCAAAACAACCTTCTCTGAACAAGTCTTAATAGCTTACAAGACAATAAACCATGATCATACAAGTCTCTCCCTTTGGTAGAGGAGGTGACATTATGAATAATACACTGTTAATTTTATTTTTCATCAGTTCTGTAAAGTTTTGGGGTGTCAGAGCAGTACACAGCAGGCTCAGATGCAGTGCTAAGTCTATGTCAGCTCCTTAGAGGAATGAGGTGGGATTAATTTTTATGCAAATATTTACATCACAGTTACTTGTTTTCACATAAAAGTAATCAATATACTCTTGGAGGAACATGCACAGCCTCACTTGGACACTTCTCTTAGTGCTCAAATCGAGGATATAGACTTGGGTTTATCCCCTCCTATCTTTAATAATCTGGCTGAGGTGATACGGCAGGGAATACAAGTGCTCTTTGACTCACTAAAGGGACCTGTAGAGGACAGTTCAGCCAAACTGAAAGCTGAATCATCTTCTCAGCTGCCACCTCTCTCCACTCATCCCACACATATCTCTGGGCAAACACACTTCTGACTGGGGCATCTTGGTCAAGTGGGTCTTGCGTCATCCATGTAGCTCTGTACAGTCAGGAGTGACGTACCCAGTGCTCATCCTCGACTTTGGGATCAAGACCACTAATTTGTGCCTAAATCCTAACCATTACCGTGCATTAAATCTGCTAGATGTGAGTCACTATATTCTTTTGCTAACAATCTCCTTCTGTCTTATTGTTGACAAGCCTTCCTTATGGCCTCCTTAAACTAGCACAGGTTAAATATATACAAACTATTTTAAAATAAGAAACTTTAAGAGGAAGGAAATCAGAGCCTGCATTACTGTGGCAGAACACATTCAGCAGTGCTAAATGCAAGCAGAGAACTCATTGCTGTGGGAGGCGCAGCACCGTAGCAGCTCCTTGCCTTTCATATGAACAAAATGCAAGGAGGGAAGGCTCCTGCATGAGATTTAAGACAAGACACTCTCTGGTGTGCCAAGTCTCTGTCCTGAGCCCAAGTTTACCCAGAGGCTGCAGCACTGAATTTGAGATTTAAGAGAACTGCAGCATGAGGACTGAGGAGGCTTAGGGGCACTTTTTGAAGTGGTAGAGCAAACAAAAGTTGCGGAAATGTCCCGGAGATTGATTCAGAGCATCCAGTTTAGCAGCTTCACTCTCTTCACTGAACTGACAGGAAACTCAAAGGGAGAAGCCTGGCTTTAACCTGCATGAATATGTTTCCTCATACGTTCATGTTTCTCTGGAGTGCCCATTTCTCACATGAACCTTTCTTTTTTTTTTCCATCTCATGCTTTTTGATCTGTAAAGGATAGCAAGTCCTTGACTGTAGGGCCCCACTTCAGCTATTTCCTCCGCATAGATACGTATGGGATGACATTTACAGGTACAAGCTTTTACGTGCATATTTACATGGATGGGAAGTCAGTGAGACACACCTGGAAGTCTGTCCCTACTCTGAGCCCATTTCCTGCCTATACCCCTTTTCCTTTTTGGCTCTCCCCTGATGATTTCACTACAACACTATTTTGGGGTTTTAATGTATTTTCTCCTTTCCATCCAGTCCTTTCCTTTTATTCACCTCTGTTTCCTCTTTAAGTTCCCTGAACACCTTTGTTTCTCACACAGAGGTGGTAGCATAGGTGTTGCTTGTCTATTTTTATTTTTTCCCTCCTCTCTCCAGTATGTGTTTTTCTTCTTTTAGTTCCCCCTTCTGAATCACTTTTCTGTTTTGGTCTTTGCAGAACCATTATCCTCTGAATCGTTTTTGCTCTTGACTATTCAACACCCTCTGGGCTGACTCAGCCCAGGCTGTGTGGGAACTGATTGGGAGTGAATCAGCAGCTCAGTGCTCAGAAGGGAATTAACAATCTATTTACTCTCAGATGATTCCTGTCTCTCCACCTCCATCTCCAGTGACCATTTTCCAAATAAAACTATTTATAATGTTCAGATATATGAACAAGCAGAGTGCTAGAAAGGGGCTGGAAAAGTTGTGTTAAGGCAGTAGGTGGCTGAAACCACTAAAAGTTTCAAGTGGCGATAGCTAAAATTAGTCCAAGAGGAGAGAAAATTATTAGCTAGGAGACTTAAGGGTCCTACGCAGCAGGTGGTCTGTTCCCAGGAATCAAAATGTTCTAAAAACCAACAAATATCTTTTACAACCAAGTGTTATTTTAATTCAACTCTAATTACAAAAATGGTCTTTCCCCAAGCAGAAGTATCATAAAGCAGTAACAGCAACAAGTACGTATACAGGGTGGGAACTTTTTGTGATAATGCTTTATTTCCAGCACAAAGACCCTTTTTCAGACATGTACATGGAGCAGCCAAAGGATGAAAACCACAGAATGTGCAGAAGCTATTCTTCAGCAAAGGCAGGTTCCTCTACCTCTGCTTCTGGGGAAATGCTCTTGTTAATAACATGCTTCCTAATTATTTTTCATAGTTTAACAGTACTGCCTGCTGTTCCTACTACACTAGATGTCTGAACTTGCAGGAATATACTGTCTACTGTTGACAAGGGGATAAACCAGGAGCTAGTTTAGTAAAGTCAACGTCTTACAATGATAAAAAGGGGATATAAGTGATCAGAGAACTGATTTGCAGAGGAGAAGGAACAGTTACTGAATGGCTATTTCTGTAATGGCTGCAGTTTGAATTTGACAGATGCCCCTGTAGATAAAATTGTGAGGTCTTTCCCTTGTTTGTAACGCGATTGGAATGAACTTGTTCTATTTTGTTCCCCTTTAAAATGACTGTGATCAGTGGCTCAGAAGCAATTAGAAAAAGCAGAGCCTTGTCATTTCCATGAGTTTTTAGGCTTAGAGAACAGGATGATCATCCATGAAAAACACTTCCTGAAAATTCAATAAGAGTCTTGTGTTTCACTCTGTGCTTTGCCACAGTTGAACACATGTCTATGGCTGGCCTGTAATTACGGTGCTGCCAAATGAAACAAATCGAAGAAACAGTACAAAACATAATACCAAAGCTAGAATAGAAAGGATTTGCTTTGAGGAAGCATCCTTTGATTTGCAAGATGGAGGGGCCCAAATCTTAATTAGGAAGAAATGCCTCAAAATATTCTCTTTGGCATCTGCTAAACATCATGTTTTTAACCAGTTCAATCTGAAATAGGCTTCCAATGTTAGTTCTAGAAGCAACCCTCCTTGTAAATAGACTGTCACAGGCCTGCCACAGGAGAACGGTGAGAGACAAAGTCAGCATAAATTGCTAATAAACCAATTACTTGAAATAAAAACCACAGGAGAATCACTTGCCTTGCTTCCACTTTCAAAATGATTCCCAAGAGATTAGAAAGCAGCTTAAGAGAGCTGTGAATATAGAAGAAAAAGAAGAAAAGATGGTTAGGTTTAGAACAAATTTTGTAGTGCCTACCCAGGCAAGTAATACACCAACTTCAAGAAAAGTTTAGCAGAGTGTTGAAGGAATTACTGGTCCTTCAGTTACCATTTGTACATTGTTAGAAGGGAGGAAAGAAAATAACAGTTTTTTGAAGCAGACAAATAATTTCTTACAGATCAAATCTATTTCAATGGGAGGCTAATGTCTGAAGGGCTGGATATGGAATATGTTTTTGTGTCAAGCAAATAAGGAATCTTACTTTTTGCCTTTTCTTCTTCACTACTTTACTGAAGGAACAATCTCATTACTAACATAATGACGGAGAAGTTGTCTAGCTCTTGCATAAATAGATTATTAATGAAAATATATCCTAAGAAGGTCAGCTAAGGTTTCCAACTAACAGTGTGTTCCAGTGTCACATAATGTGATTTTTTTTTCACACTAGTTACTGAGAAAAAAAAATAAAAAGAAGGAACCCCTGATTAAAAAAAAAAACAGAGCTGTTTTCTCTGCAAATAGAGCCACTAAAGGCTGGACATTTCCATTCAACAGAACAATCAATTAATTTGCCTTTCAGCTCCTCATGGTCCCAGTGCAGTGGGAGCAGGATACAGAGTCATTCTAAGCTCCTTTCTTCTGCCTGAACTTTTTTTTTTTTGAGGACCATCTGTTCTGCATATCAAATTTATAAGAGAAAAATCTTTTCAGTTTTAAAATTTTAAATAACTTTATCTCCCTCTTCCCTTTTCTTAGTCTTCTTCTTAGGTCTAATTTTAAAGATATATTTGATATTAAAAGTCAGAGAGTATGTTGAATTGAGGAGTTGTGCAGTCAGTTAGGGAGACTGTATACACTTAAGACTTTAAGAATACACATTTGGACCCGAGTCCTCTAGTGCTCATTCTGCTTTGCTTGCTCCACCCCCAGCAGAGGTGTGATGGGGCGATTCACAAAACCTCACACAGAGGTCTCCTGAGGCCCAGATTCTCAGATCTTGGTGGGAGGCAAGGATATGTGTGCAGCTGTATGTGAAGCCAGCTAAGAAGCAGCAACTACCTGCATAACGTTTTACTGAGGCTAACGGCCTAGGCAGTGCAAATATGAATCCACCTTCTCTTCCCAAGGGCTCAACTTCTGTAAACACAGAGCCTGGCTTGGATTTTCTGAGGCATTTAATGACAAGTGGTATCAGAGAAAAGTCAAATGAAGAAATGTCAGACCTCCACTGGTGGTGGCTGCTGCTGCCTAGAAAGGAAGAGCAGCACAAAAGAAAAAGAGGTTTAGGCTGTGCAGAGGGGAAAGGACAGCATCATGGAGACTAAAATATCTTTGTATGCACCTGCAGCGTAAAAGAGTCAACTGCTGGGTGGCCCATCTCAAGCCTTGGGAAGATGCGCTATGCTCCACACCAAGATCCCTAGCCTCGTGGAATGGCAGAGTAATTTTTCAGCAAAGGAAATAATTTGTTTTCCCAAACAGATGATCAGGACTGACTCAGACTGCCTGATATTTTAATGATACTGGGAAGCTGGCCTCTGTAGAAGCTAACAACTTAGCACATTAGCACAGTGAAGGTATTTTTTGCTATTATTCCTGGCATGCATTCAGAAACATTACCATACCACTGAAATACCTAAATAGTACAATTTGCTCAGAGTGGACTTCCAGATGACAGCAGCTGAAATCAACCAAAACCTGTTAGAGAGTCACTTAACAAGTGCAATTCCTGGCAAAATCGCTCTCCACATCCAAGTGGTTTTGGGTACTGACTTATTCCTCAAATCTTTTCATCTGTGTCTAACAGAAAAGAAGGTGAGACTGCCAGGATTGCATGATTTTGCTTCTGGAACTATCACACAGTGTTCTTTCTTGCATATCACACACTACATGCTTCTCAGGATAGGGAATGATCTCTGCTGTCATCTGACAGAACAATGTAAACTAATTCTGCAAGTCCACATCTCTGTGACACACATAGGACTACACCACCACTTTTGCACCAGAAAAAAAAAAAAAAAAGACAACCCATTTCTAGTGCAGGCAGATGCCTTGGGTACTGCACACAGAAGAGCGCTACTGGCAGTGCACTGCTTTGTCCCACTCCACGACCGTGGCACAGGTGAAGAAAAGAGGATGTGGCTGGAACATCATCTTCTGTCTAATCCCAGCTCTTGGGTACCGATGGCACCTAGCCACAAGGCTTCTTTATTTTACCTGATGAATCAGACTGGTCCAAGAATGGCAAATTCACATATGAACTGGGAAATTATCTTTCCCTCTCCCAGTTCTATAGAGAGCACTGCTACAAGAGCATAAAAGTGGATGAACTGCCAGTGAGCTGATCTAGATTTCCCTTTCAGTACCACTGAGAAGGTATTCCTCCTGTAATCTCATTCATTTCTGATAAACTTACTTTTCCAAAATGGTATAGCTCCAGTTGAACATTATTTTTTTTTCACTAGTTCTTGATATGGCATACCAGAAAGAAAAAGTTTTGCGTATTTTCTTACAAATAATTTTTTCTGACCCTCTACAGGGAAGTCAAAAATAAATACAGCACCACTGTCCTAATCGAAGGCTATATTTGTGCAAAATTAAATGATCTTCTCAACAGGTATCAGACATAATACTGTTTTTGAAAACAATAACAAATAGGGTTGGGGTCCTTCAAATTCCTTCACAGATTAAGAAAAATAGACACACTCCAGTGGGAAAAGTTACACCTAGTCTTGAGTCCTGACAACAATTCCTGTACAGTTCAACAGTGCTGTTCTTCTTGCCCACTTATGGACAACTGGTGACCAGAAACAGCAAGAAGGATTACTGTAAGAAGTAGGAAGTGAAGGCCAGGAGAGTTGTTGTGAGTCTACTGCTATTCCAGAGCAACTTCAATGGCTTGGATGCTGGAATAGAAGACCACACAAGAGCCTGGTGATAGTCACAGTGACACAAGGCTGTTGAAAGACAGAAGCAGAGCCTAAAATAATCCTAACAATAGGAAGAGGGTGAAAAATCCTTAAGGGCAAGAACAAATACTCTGAACTTAGGTAAAAATATATAGTTACACATGGATAGAGTGGGAACAATTTGTTTTGCAGCAGTATTTCCGGAATGGTTATGTAGGTTTCACTGGATCATAAGCTGAACAGCATTGTGCTATTGGACAAAAGGCAAATATTTCAGGGGAGTACATAAACACAAATAAGAATTAAGGAAAAAAACTCTTCTTGATTAAGTACTAGGTTCCCTCCATTTCTTGTATTAGGCAGCAGATGTCAGAAAAAAAAAGCCACAAAAAGAGCAGACCAGTTGGAGAGCATCCAGAGAAGGAAAAGTCATTTTTCAGAAGTGTAGAAAATACAACTTCTGAGAAAACAGAAAAAAAAAAAAATCAGATTTAAGCAATGAAAAGACTGAGCAGAGACAAAATAATATAAAAAAGTACCTGCAAATTGGAAGGAAATAGAACTTTCTGCATGTCACTTCTGAGGAAGGTCACTGCATAAGGTCATAGCAAAGAACATTTACATTTGGCACAAGGAAAAAGACTGGGGTCACAAAGAACAGCAAGTACCAGATTGCTTGTTGGAGAGGTTATGGAATTTAAAATCTCATTGGACAAGAGATACTCCAGGAGCAAAGTGATGATGAATTCTGCACACCAGCCTTCAAGATTTCAAGACTTTGAGACTAAAAATAGCTCCGAAATGTTGCCACAGAGACCATATAAGATGCTGGTTAAGACTGCCTTAATATTGATAGAAGGAATACCAACGCAACTTGTTAATATTTACAGAAAGGACCCGAAGAAGTGGCACAGCAATGTAAATCACATGTCAGAACAGGCCTATTGAAGGATAACAAAAATGACTGAAAAAAGGAGAAGTGTGAGATAAGTTACTATCTGAGATTTATAGAGTCAGTTTTTAACATAGAGAACATATGGAAGAGCTGAGAAGCACAGTTTTTCCTTTTGTTTCCTCTTTGTATATAATGCCTTTTTTTTTTTTCATGGCAGGGAAAGATGCAATAAGAGGGAATGAGAAACAGCACATTTTCTTTCCCTTCTAGAAGAGGTGCAAATGACAGTCCAACTTCAGGCAGTATTCGTAACCCAGCACAAGTGGCTCTTTGCCAGTGATCCTGCAGCTGGAGCGTACTGTCAATGGACTGCAGCAGACATCTCTGGACAAGCCCATGACTCAATGGAAAATAACCTTTACTCCCAGTCTGGCTCAGCAATTGCTTCTTTCCTTCATCCGTCTCTCTGCAAGGTCAGTTCTAGAGCTCTGGAAGAAGATCATTAGACACTGCACCTTATGGAGTAGGTCCCTTGTGGTAATTTTACAGGTGAGGGGACAAAGCCCTGCTACACCAAGCAAGTACT